>CM053029.1:591501339-591683072 GCA_028564925.1 Lithobates sylvaticus
TGCATATATACGTGAGCAGAATGGCACGGGCAGGCATTTAAAAGGGCCACGTACAGGTACGTGCTTTTGCCTGCCCGTGCCATTCTGCTCACGTATATATGCAGTGGGCGGTCAGGAAGCGGTTAATTTTTACACAAATGGAGCTTTTCTTTTTGGTATTTGATCACCTCCTGCGGTTTCTATTTTTTGCGCTATAAACAAACAAAAAAAATAAATAAAAAAAAGCATCAATTTAGAAAAATGAGCAATATTTTTTTACTTTTTGCTATAATATCCCCCAAAAAAACTATAAAAAAAGCCCAAATTTCTTTCTCAGTTTAGGCCGATATGTATTCTTGTACATATTTTTGGTAAAAAAAAATAGCTTTAAGCGTATATTGATTGGTTTGTGCAAAAGTTTATAGCGTCTACAAAATTGGGGATAGATTTATGGCATTTTTATTATATTTTTTTTTTTACTAGTAATGGCGATCAGTGATTTTACCCGGTCGGGAGCTTCGTCACCCCGGCCGTGGGACCAGCGGACCCGATCACCGCTGGTGTCCCGCGATCGGGTCACGGACCTGAAGAACGGGGAGAACGGAGAGAGGTCTGTGTAAACAAACCTCTCCCTGCGCTTCCTACTCTGCCTGTCATTGATTGGCTGTTCCCTGTCATCTGGAAAGCCGATCAATGACGTCAGACATCAGCCCCACCCCCTAATGTAAAAAAACACAAACACACGTCACAGCCCATAACCCCTCCCCCTAGTGGTTAACTCTCACTACAACTGTCATTTATACAGGAATCAATGCCTTTAAATAGCATTGATTGTCATTTATACAGCAATGGTCCCAAAAATGTGTCAAAAATGTGTCCGATGTGTCCGCCATAATGTCGCAGTCACAAAAAAAAAAAAAATAAATAAATAAATAAATAAATCGCTGATCGCCGCCATTACTAGTAAAAAAAAAAAAATATTAATAAAAATGCTATAAAACTATTTTGTAAACTCTATAACTTTTGCGCAAACCAATCAATCGCTAATTGAAATTTTTACCAAAAATATATAGAAGAATACGTATCGGCCTAAAACTGAGTAAAAAAAAATGTTTTTTTTATATATTTTTTTTGGGGATATTTCTTAACCACTTCCCACCCGGCCAATGTAGATATACGGCCGGGTGGGAGCCGTCTACTTCTGATAGGACGTTCAGGAACGTCCTTCAGAAGTAGAGGGATCGCGCGCGTGCCCGCGCAGCGGCGCGATCCCGATGCGGCCGCGTCACCCAGACACGGCGCATCTCGAATCGGCAGGAGGGCACGGTGATTGGCCCTCCTGATCACATGACGGCCGTGACGAATCACGGCTGTCATGTGATGTAAACAAACAGCCGGTTGCTAGGCAATCGACCCTCCTCTCCTCACACGGAAGTCGTCGGTGAGGAGAGGAGAGCGGATCGCTGCAGCCGGCTGGTGATCAGTGAGTATGAGATGTTTTTTTACTCACTGATCACCAGTCTAGGGTCCCCATAGTAAAATACACGTCCCCACAGTAAAACACACATGTCCCCACAGTAAGACACACATGTCCCCAAAACACACATGTCCCCAAAACACACATGTCCCTAAATAATAAAAACACATGTCCCTCACATATGTCCCACTAAAATCACATGTGCCAATGATTATCTGCACACATATGTCCGTGATCACCTGCACACCCCTTTTACATGATCATTTGCGTACATATGTCCGTGATCACGCGAACCAATTATTATACACTTAACGGAATTTTTTTTACAAAAAACATGTAGCAGAATACATTTTGGCTTAAATTTATGACAAAATTTGATTTTATTGGATTTCTTTTAAAAAAGAAAGGAGAAAATATTGTTTTTTTTCAAAATTTCCGCTATGTTTTCGCTTATATCGCAAAAAATAAAAAACGGAGTCGCGAATAAATACCACCAAACTAAAGCTCTATTTGTGCGAACAAAATGATAAAAAATTCATTTGGTTACAGCATTGCATGACCGCGCAATTGTCACTGAAAGTGCGCGAGCGCTGAAAGCTGAAATTGGTCTGGGCAGGAAGGGTGTTTAAGTGCCCAGTAGGCAAGTGGTTAAAGCAAAAAATATTGCATTTTTTTCAAAATTGTCGCTCTATTTTTGTTTATAGCGCACGACCGCGCAATTGTCAGTTAAAGTGACGCAGTGCTGTATTGCAAAAAAAATGGTCTGGTTATTAAAGGGGGCAAATCCTTCCGGGGCTGAAGTGGTTAAACTTGTAAACAAATAGTTACAGATAAGGACTGATCAGCAAGTGGCTAAGAAAAATAAAAAAACGTTAGTTATGTAAACGATGCAACCACAAGGCAGAATTTCACCATTTCATATGCATTGGGCTCTTTGTCTTTGAATATAATTAATTGCAGGCCGCTCATTAAAATAAAATCTAATAAGAGCTGGATAAGTAAAGCAAGAATCCGCACAGATGGCAGCCTGCTATGGTCACAACAGGAAGTAAAATGCAGAAGTGATAAAATGTAAGAAAAGCGTTCTACAACACAAAAGGGTTCCACCACTTATCAAGCGCCCACAAAATGAGCAGTTAAAAAAGGAGGAGATTTCTGATCACAGCACACTCATTATACAAACATCGGCATTGTAATAATAATAATAATAATAATAATAATAATAATACTACTACTACTACTACTACTACTACTACTACTACTATACTACTACTACTACTACTACTACTACTACTACTACTACTACTACAATTGTTATATTTAACAATCCAGTATAAGCTTCCTTGAAAAGTTGCCCTTCATGTTGGGAGTGCCGCCTGTCTCCTGGCCATCTTTCCACAACTCCTTGGATTCCCAGCATGCTTTGCAGCTTCCCCTCCATTTCTAAGGACTACATATCCCAAAGTACCTTGCTGCCTGCAAGCAGTGATTCCTGTATTGACTCCGCCTCCTGACACTCCCCCTCAGCATCTCGGTAGGTCAGAAGGCGGGCTCTGTGAAATGTTTGACTGCAGTGCCTACTCACAGGGCATAGTGACTTGTAGGGGTGCACCGATCCGTGATCCGAACGGGTCAACCTGTTTGGATCAGCACACCTTGCGCTCCGCTGCCTCGGCCTTAGGAAAGGCCGCGGCGTCGGCCTAGCTCCGGCCATCTTGGTACACCCGGCGGCCGTTTACCACGTGATCACGGCGTCAAATGAAGGAGCGATCACTTGTAAACAAACCGGCGTGACATGACACCGGTTCCTCTCTGCCCTCTGTGTACTGATCTGTACAGTGGAGGGGAGAGATCGGATGGCAGCAGCGCTGTGAGCTGGATCTGTAGTGCCCACAGCGCTGCTATGTGACAATTGCAGTCACATCCATGGATCCATCCGGCAATACCCACCCATACTCGGCAATACCCACCCATACTCGGCAATACCCACCCATACCTCGGCAATACCCACCCATACCTCGGCCAATATTACAGTGGGGGAGATGACGTGGATATTACAGTGGGGACTATAGGGTGGTGGAATTTTCACAGGTTTTTGCAAATTCAATTATTATTTGCTGATCCGAAAAATGATCCAACCCGTGACTCTCATCCGAGGAACGATCCGACCCGTGACTCTCATCCGAGGAACGATCCGACCCGTGACTCTCATCCGAGGAACGATCCGACCCGTGACTCTCATCCGAGGAACGATCCGTGAGTTTTTTGATCCGTTGCACCCCTAGTGACTTGGTGTCCCAGAATTCTAGGAAGTAAACAAAGGAAACCCCAGCTGCTATGTTTTCATGCATAGAACGTGGAAACAAGACTCAGAGACTTAACTATGCAGGAAAACAAAGTAACTGGGGTGCAGAAAAATGGCAGCAGGTGCTCTGGACTGAGGAGTCAAAATGTGAAATATTTGGCTGTAGCAGGAGGCAGTTTGTTGTGGGGGGGGGGGGTGGCTGGACAGCGGTACAATAATGAGCGTCCGCGGCCAACTGTGAAGCATGGTGGTGGTTACTTGCAAGTCTGCGGCTTCATTTCTGCAAATGGAGTTGATTTAATCAGGATCAATGGTGTCCTCAATGCTGAGAAATACAGGCAGATACTTATCCATCATGCCATTCCATCAGGGAGACGTGTGATTGGCCCCAAATTTATTCTGCAGCAGAACAACTCCCCCAAAACATACAGCCAATATTATTACGGGCCATCTTCAGTGTAAAGAAGAACAAGGAGTCCTGGAAAGTGATGGTTTGGCCCCCACAGAGCCCTGATCTCACCATCATGGAGTCTGTCTGGGATGACATGACGAGACAGAAGGATTTGAGGCAGCCGACATCCACAGAAGATCTGAGATTAGTTCTCCAAGATGTTTGGAACAACCTACCTGCCGCGTTCCTTACTTGTGTACAAGTCTACCTAGAAGAATTGATGCTGTTTTGAAGGCAAAGGAGGAGGGAGGGGGGTCACACCAAATATTGGATTTGGATTTCTCTTCTGTTCATTTACTTTCCATGTTGATAATTGATAAAAATAAACTATTAACACTTCTAAGAACACCGTGCTAGTAGCTTGGTTGGACCCCCTTTTGCCATCATTCTTCCTGGCATAGATACAACAAGGTGTTAAACATTCCTCAGAGATTTTGGTCCATAGTGACATGATAGCATCACACAGTTGCTGCAGATTTGTCGGCTGCACAGCCATGATGCAAATCTCCCTTTCCACCACATCCCAAAAGGTGCTCTATTGGATGAGATCTGGTGAGTGTCTCTATTGGATGAGATGTGGTGAGTGTCTCTATTGGATGAGATGTGGTGAGTGTGGAGGCCATTGGAGTACAGTGACCTCATTGTCCAGTGGTGAGATGATTGGAGCTTTGTGACAAGGAGCATTATCCTGCTGGAAGGAGCCATCAGAAGATGGGGACACTGTAGTCATAAAGGTATGGACATGGTCAGCAACAATACTCAGGTAGGTCGTGGTGTATAAATCATGATCAGTTGGTACTAAGGGGCCCAAAGTGTGCCAAGAAAATATCCCCCAAACCATTACACAACCACCAGTCTAAGGCAGGATGGAGCCATGGCTTTCATGTTTACACCAGATTCTGACCCGACCATCTGAATGTCGCGGCTGAAATCCAGACTCATCAGACCAGGCAACGTTTTTCCAATCTTCTATTGTGCAATTTTGGTGATCTGTGCCAATTGTAGCCTCAGTTTCCTGTTCTTAGCTGACAGGAGTGGCACCCAGTGTGGTCTTCTGCTGCTGTAGCCCATCTACTTCAAGGTTGGATGTGTTGTGCATTCAGAGATGGTATTCTGCATACCTTGAATGTAACGAGTGGTTATTTGAGTCACTGTTGCCTTTCTATCGTCTGGGACCAGTCTGCCCATTCTCCTCTGACATCAACAAGAGATTTTGGTCCACACAACTGCCGCTCACTGGATATTTTCTCTTTTTCGGACCATTCTCTGTAAACCCGAGAGATGGATGTGTGTGAAAATCCCAGATGATCAGCAGTTATTGAAATACTCAAAAGCCCTTCAACAAGTCAGGTGACGGTGGCAAGCGGCACCTGGGCGGCAGGCTGCATCTGGGGGGCCAGCGACGGCAGCAAGACGCATCTGGGTGGCAAGTTGCACCTGGGGGGGGGGGGCAGGCGACGGCGGCAAGTCGCATCTGGGTGGCAAGCTGCACCTGAGGGGGCAGGCGACAAGACACATATGGGTGGCAAGCTGCACCTGGGGGGGGGGGGCAGGCGACGACGGCAAGACGCATCTGGGTGGCAAGCTGCACCTGGGGGGGGGGGGGCAGGCGACGACGGCAAGACGCATCTGGGTAGCAAGCTGCACCTGGGGGGGCAGGCGACGGCGGCAAGACGCATCTGGGTGGCAAGCTGCACCTGGGGGGCAGGCGACGGCGGCAAGACGCATCTGGGTGGCAAACTGCACCTCGGGAGGCAGGCGACAAGACGCATCTGGGTGGCAAGCTGCACCTGGGGGGGGCAGGCGACGACGGCAAGACGCATCTGGGTGGCAAGCTGCACCTGGGGGGGCAGGCAACGGCGGCAAGACGCATCTGGGTGGCAAACTGCACCTCGGGAGGCAGGCGACAAGACGCATCTGGGTGGCAAGCTGCATCTGGGGGGGCAGGCGACGGCGGCAAGACGCATCTGGGTGGCAAGCGACGGCGGCAAGACGCATCTGGGTGGCAAGCGACGGCGGCAAGACGCATCTGGGTGGCAAGCGACCGCGGCAAGACGCACCTGGGTGGCAAGCGACCGCGGCAAGACGCACCTGGGTGGCAAGCGACCGCGGCAAGACGCACCTGGGTGGCAAGCGACCGCGGCAAGACGCACCTGGGTGGCAAGCGACCGCGGCAAGACGCACCTGGGTGGCAAGCGACCGCGGCAAGACGCATCCGGGTGGCAAGCGACCGCGGCAAGACGCATCTGGGTGGCAAGCTGCATCTGGGGGGCCAGCGACGGCGGCAATACATATCTGGGCGGCAAGCTGCACCTGGGTGGCAAGTCGCATCTGGGCAGCAAGCTGCACCTGGGGGGCAGGCGACGGTGGCAAGCTGCTTCTGGGAGGCAGGTGACAGCAGCAAGACGCATCTGGGTGGCAAACTGCACCTGGGGGGGGGGGGGGGGCAGGCGGCAAGACGCAGCTGGGTGGCAAACTGCACCTGGGCGGCAAGATGCACCTGGGCGGCATGCTGCTTCTGGGGGGCAGGCGATGGTGGCAAGCTGCACCTGGGGGGCAAGCTGCTTCTGGGGGGCAGGCGATGGTGGCAAGCTGCACCTGGGCGGCATGCTGCTTCTGGGGGGCAGGCGACAGCAGCAAGACACATCTGGGCGGCAGGTGACGGTGGCAAGCGGCATCTCAGCTGTATAGACACAAAAATCCGCTTTCCAACGCAGGACGTGGAGAACGTTTATGCAGCATGTTGCATTACACCATAGTGCACCTCAACGTGCAGAGAAGGAATGTGGCGTCAGGTTCAATAAAGTTAAAAAAAAAAAAAGCTGCTTTTTACAATGCAGCAGGTGTCGCATACGCACATTATGGGCACCTTATATGAATGAGCCCCCTGAGGCGGAACTGTCAGTAGGATTGGTATTGAGCCCATCACCCCCTCACATCTATAGGTCACACTGTATACACACAGGAGGCCGCTCTCCTCACACATTACCTACTGGGCTCCGGAGCTCCTCTCCGGTCCTCTCACACCTCCACCGCCCGCTCTCTTAACCGGGCCGCCTGACGTCACGATCATATGACCGGGGCTGAGGGGTGGGCGGAGCGTTCTGTCACATGCGAGAGATTTACTTCCTGGCTGCGTTGCTTGAAACGTCGCCATGGAAACCAGAATGTTCTGCACTTCCTGTTATGCTCAGTCTCCATGTGTATCCAATGTTGTGTTCTTCTTTCCTGATCTCCCCACCCTACCTGAATAAAATAATTATTTTATATATATATATATATATATATATATATGCAGCCCTTTTTTTAAGCGGCAACGCAGATCTGGTGTCCTATCGAATACTGTCCCTCGTCGGACAGTGTCCGCCGTGTACTGCGCATACGCAGTACGGATGACAAGCAGATTCCGAAAACATCCAAAGATGAACGGCGCCTGCGCCGTTAGTCCAGTTTCAAGCCCCACCATCCAAGTGGACATAGAGTTATGCCGCGTACACACGATCGGAATTCTTGTCGGAAAAAACTCTGACGGTTTTTCCGACGGAATTTCCGCTCAAGCTGTGTTGCCTACACACGATCACACCAAATTCCGACGGTCAATAACACAGCGGCATAAAACATGTTCGACAGCACTATAAAAGGGAAGTTTAATGCTTCCGAGCATGCGTTGAATTGTTTTTCCGAGCATGCGTCGGAATTTTGCATGTCGGAATTGCATACACACGATCGGAAAATCAGATAGAAAGGTTTTCCGTCGGAAAAAAATTGAGAACAGGTTCTCAATTCAAAGTCCGTCGGAAATTCCGACAGAAAAAGACCGATGGGCATACACACGGTCGGAAAATCCGATGAAAAGCTCCCATCGGACTGTTTCCATCGGAAATTCCGACCGTGTGTACGCCGCATTAGAATAAAAAAGAGCCGAGCGAAGCCAGGCCGTGCCCGAAGCGTGGCGTGCGAAGCGTGGCGAGCGAAGCGAGCCCGTGAGGGACCCTCTAACTATGTGCAGCCCTATGTCCACTTGGATGGTGGGGCTTGCACCTGGACTTACGGCGCAGGCGCCGTTCATCTTCGGAGATTTTCGGAATCTCCTTGTCCTTCGTAATGCGCAAGCGCTGCGCCTGTGCAGTACGGGGTGGACACTATCAGATGCCCGGACACTTTTTGACAGAACACCGGCACCTCCAGCACTGAATGTATGTACTGGCAAGGGGTGCTGGAGGGTCTATTGTTGCTGGCTGCTGGGGTATCTATTGTCACAGGTGGGGATCAGTTTTTGTGTGGGGGTCTATTGTTGCTGGGTAAGTCTACTGTTGCTGGGGGGGGGGGGGTCTTATCTTGCAGGGGGGTCAATTATTGCTGGGTTAGATCTACTGTTGAGGGACAGGTCTATTGTTGCTGGCTGCTGAAGGGTCTATTGTTGCTGGGGTGGTATTTTGTTGTGGGGATCCATTGTTACTGGGGTGGTACTTTGTTTTGGGGGGGTCCATTGTTGCTGGGGTAAAGTCTTTTACTGTGTGGGGGATCTGTTGTTGCTGGGGAGTCATTTGTTTCTGGGGTGGAGTCAATTGTTTATGGGGTGGGGTCTATTGTTTCTGCAGTAGGGTCTATTGTTTCTGGGGTGGGGTCTATTGTTTCTGTGGTGGGGTCTGTTGTTTCTGCAGTAGGGTCTATTATTTCTGGGGTGGGGGTCTATTGTTTCTGCAGTAGGGTCTATTGTTTATGGGGTGGGGTCTATTGTTTCTGCAGTAGGGTCTATTGTTTCTGCAGTAGGGTCTATTGTTTATGGGGTGGGGTCTATTGTTTCTGCAGTAGGGTCTATTGTTTCTGTGTTGGGGTCTATTGTTTCTGTGGTGGGGTCTATTGTTTCTGTGGTGGGGTCTATTGTTTCTGTGGTGGGGTCTATTGTTTCTGTGGTGGGGTCTATTATTTCTGTGGTGGGGTCTATTGTTTCTGTGGTGGGGTCTATTATTTCTGTGGTGGGGTCTATTATTTCTGTGGTGGGGTCTATTGTTTCTGCAGTAGGGTCTATTATTTCTGTGGTGGGGTCTATTGTTGCTCATTGCAAGGGATCTGTTTTACTATCTTTCTTGTTTTCATTAACAAATTTCATAGAATTACTGAGTAGCACAAAATACTTGGTTCTGTATTCTCTGAAAGGTGCTTTACTGGGAGGTGGGTAGGGGGTGGAACCAAGGGATGGTGCTCAGAGACAGGTAGGGGGTGGAGACGAAGGGGGACTCGGAAGGGCGGAGTTCCGACACCTATTCCCTGAGAAAAAAAAAGCCCTGTATATATATATATATATTTCTAGTCCTTGGTCATTGTCTCTGTATGTAAAAATAAATAAAACACATACCGGTCTATGGCGTCCGGCCTTGTACTCCTTTGAGGCCAATATTCATCTTCGTCCCTCGGCTTCCTTGCATTAGCGATGGGCTCGGGAGCGCTTGGATCAAATCCACCAGGAAGCTGTCCATGCATAGGCTGCCTATGATTGGCGGTGTATCGGCTTTCTGGCAGGTTCGAACCGAACGCGCCCGAGTCCATTTTAATGCCGAGTACACACAATCAGATTATCGGACAAATTTTCGCCATTTTTTTGGCATTTGTTTGGCACAAGTGGCTGCATTTGACAGGCACAAGTGACTGCATTTGATGGGCACAAGTGCCTGCATTTGATGAGCACAGGTGGCTGCATTTGATGGGCACAAGTGGCTGCATTTGACAGGCACAAGTGACTGCATTTGATGGCACAAGTGCCTGCATTTGATGAGCACAGGTGGCTGCATTTGATGGGCACAAGTGGCTGCATTTGACAGGCACAAATGGCTGCATTTGATGGGCACAAACGGCTGCATTTGACAGGCACAAATGGCTGCATTTGATGGGCACAAGTGGCTGCATTTGATGAGCACAAGTGGCTGCATTTGATGGGCACAAGTGGCTGCATTTGACGGACACAAATGGCTGCATTTGATGGGCACAAGTGGCTGCATTTGACAGGCACAAATGGCTGCATTTGATGGCACAAGTGGCTGCATTTGACGGGCACAGTGGCTGCATTTGACGAGCACAAGTGGCTGCATTTGATGGGCACAAGTGGCTGCATTTGACAGGCACAAGTGGCTGCATTCGACAGGCACAAATGGCTGCATTTGACGGGCACAAATGGCTGCATTTGATGGGCACAAGTGGCTGCATTTGACAGGCACAAGTGGCTGCATTTTATGGGCACAAGTGGCTGCATTTGACAGGCACAAATGGCTGCATTTGACGGGCACAAATGGCTGCATTTGACAGGCACAAGTGGCTGCATTTGACAGGCACAAGTGGCTGCATTTGACAGGCACAAATGGCTGCATTTGATGGGCACAAGTGGCTGCATTTGACAGGCACAAGTGGCTGCATTTTATGGGCACAAGTGGCTGCATTTGACAGGCACAAATGGCTGCATTTGATGGGCACAAGTTTCTGCATTTGACGGGCACAGTGGCTGCATTTGACGAGCACAAGTGGCTGCATTTGATGGGCACAAGTGGCTGCATTTGACGGGCACAGTGGCTGCATTTGACGAGCACAAATGGCTGCATTTGATGGGCACAAGTGGCTGCATTTGACAGGCACAAATGGCTGCATTTGACGGGCACAAATGGCTGCATTTGACAGGCACAAGTGGCTGCATTTGACAGGCACAAATGGCTGCATTTGACGGGCACAAATGGCTGCATTTGATGGGCACAAGTGGCTGCATTTGACAGGCACAAGTGGCTGCATTTTATGGGCACAAGTGGCTGCATTTGACAGGCACAAATGGCTGCATTTGATGGGCACAAGTGGCTGCATTTGACGGGCACAGTGGCTGCATTTTCATGGGGGATTTTCAGTATGTTTCAGTTCGTTTGCGCCCCCCCCCCCCCAAAAAAAATTTGCGCACCAGCTGCCACTGGTCAGCACAGACACAGTACAGGGAACTTCACAGGGCTGTCAGCTGTGGATTGTAATCCCTCATAAACTTCCAGCAGCCGGGTGTGTGAATGCCTGTACCCTGTAGTGCACCGGATTAGTGCACTTTTTAAGGGAGTGAGGTTATTTTTTTAATTCAAAGTGGAGTTCCAGTAAATTTTTTGTTTATTAAAAGTCAGCAGCTACAAAAAAGTGTATCTTCTGACTTTTAATAAAAAGTCCCACAATGCAGTGACGTGGCCACCCAAACCCTCCCTTCTCTCCCCCGCCTGTCCACGGCGCTGGCAATACTACTGTGGGCATCCGGCTGTGACAGCTTGCAGCGTCACAGCTGGGTTCACGACCCCTTGCCCTATATGCACGAGCAAACCTACTAAGTCCAGGAGCACAGCAGCAGCTCACCAGTCCCAGCAATATTGCAGCTTACCATCTGGTCACACACAGCTACCCTGTTTCTACGAAAATAAGACCTAGCGTGATTGTCGATGATGGCTGCAATATAAGCCCTACCCCCCAAATAAGCTCTACCCTGTTTACCCGAAAATAAGCCCTACCCTGAAAATAAGACCTACAAGGACTTTAACTAGGGCTTATTTGGGGGGGTAGGGCTTATATTGCAGCCATCACCGACAATCACGCTAGGTCTTATTTTCGGGGAAACAGGGTATTAGTATGCACCCATGTGACTGTCAGCACCCCTGAACTCAGCACTAAGGATCCTGCCAATATGCAGCATTGGTGGTGCACACCAGACAGCGATGTGCACTCTCCAGTCCCCCTCACGGCAAGAGGAAGTTATGCCATGTACAGCCTGGGAAAATGCAGACCCTTTGCCCTCCTCCCAGCAATATCGTCTCTGGGGTATGTAGTTCAAAAGCTTTAGATCACCACAGCACAGTCTCTCCTCCGGACTACAGTTCCTACAGTGCATTGCTGCCCGATTCTATTGAACTCTTCTTGCTCAGCAGCTCCCTCCTATTGCTGATATGCTGTTGAACCAGTTCACCGCTGCAGCAGCTACAGAGAACACCTGCAGCCAGTGTTTCTCTCACTCTCAATTCTTATCCAAGCACCTGGCTACACAGGTAGGCTGCTTTCACACTGGGGCGGTTTGCAGGCGCTATTGCGCTAAAAATAGCGCCTGCAAACCGACCCGAAACAGCTGCTGCTGTGTCTCCAGTGTGAAAGCCCTGAGGGCTTTCACACTGGAGCGGTGCGCTAGCAGGACGGTAAAAAAAAGTCCTGCTAGCAGCATCTTCGGAGCGGTGAAGGAGCGGTGTATTCACCGCTCCTATACCGCTCCTACCCATTGAAATCAATGGGACACCGCGGGGATACCGCCGGCATAGCGCCGCTGCATCGGTGCTTTGCGGAGGTTTTTTAACCCTTTTGCGGCCGCTAGCGGGGGTTAAAACCACCCCGCTAGCGGCCGCATACCGCGGCTAAAACGATGGTAAAGCAGCGCTAAATATAGCGCTGCTTTACCGTCGCCGCCCGCACCGCCCCAGTGTGAAGCCGGCCGTATGGACACATCAGGGATGTATTAGACCCCTAATGTCCACTCTGCCCTCTAGCTCAGGACTGTGCTTGGTTAGACGTTTACCAGGTTTTAAGCCAGGAGTTTGACAGCTCTGAACCCCGGAAATGCTCAGAACTGAGTGCTTCCAGGTTCATCGATCGCAGTGCAGATCGGGAGCTGGCTGAAAAAAATGGTTTTAACCACTTGAAGCAGAGGCCATATGTATACAGATTGTGGATGGCAATTGGTTAAATACGGTCAGGTTTTATATTTTGAATTTTGTTTGCTGTGGTCTCTTATCCTCCCACCTGTCTGAGTTTCTGAATATCACCTGAGCTCACAGGAACCTTGGAGTCCCTGCAGTGAAGTATAATCTCTAGGATCGGGGGCCCCTGGAGAGCACATCCGGGGCAGAGGAGGTGGAGGAGAAGGTGCAGTGCGTTTTTTGTTTTGATGACTGCCGGACTGTGTATACAAAACATGATAACGCCAACTAATGCCACTCGCTGGTCATATTATGTAGACACGATGGTGTATTGTGAAGGGTGACTTTATTCTTACCGCAGCCAAAACAATAGATTGGCCTGAAAAATAAAAGAAACACTCAACTAAACCTGGGCTCTTATCCCAAGTGTATATCTACTTTATAAATATAATACTAAAAGCATAAAATGAAGTAGATCTACTTTACAAATAGAAGAGCATAAAATGTATTAGATCTACTTTATAAATATAATACTTAAAGCACAACATTTTATTAGATCTACCGTATTTATCGGCGTATAACACGCGCCGGCGTATAACACCCACCCCAAGTTTAGGAGGGAATTTTAAGGAAAAAAACTTTTTAGGAGGGAAGTTTAAGGAAAAAAAAAACTTACATTTTAAATGCCCATCAATGCAGCCTTATCAGTGTCACTTGCAGCCTTGTCAGTGCAGCCTTGCCCCAGTGCAGCCTTGTCAGTGCAGCCTTGCCCCAGTGCAGCCTTGTCAGTACAGCATTGCCCCAGTGCAGCCTTGTCAGTGCAGCCTTGCCCCAGTGTCCATTTCAGCCTTGTCAGTGTAGCCTTGCCCCAGTGCAGCCTTGTCAGTGCAGCCTTGCCCTCAGTGTCCATTGCAGCCTTGTCAGTGCAGCCTTGTCAGTACAGCATTGCCCCAGTGCAGCCTTGTCAGTGCAGCCTTGCCCCCAGTGTCCATTTCAGCCTTGTCAGTGCAGCCTTGCCCCAGTGCAGCCTTGTCAGTACAGCATTGCCCCAGTGCAGCCTTGTCAGTGCAGCCTTGCCCCCAGTGTCCATTTCAGCCTTGTCAGTGCAGCCTTGCCCAGTGCAGCCTTGTCAGTGCAGCCTTGCCCTCAGTGTCCATTGCAGCCTTGTCAGTGCAGCCTTGTCAGTACAGCATTGCCCCAGTGCAGCCTTGTCAGTGCAGCCTTGCCCCCAGTGTCCATTTCAGCCTTGTCAGTGCAGCCTTGCCCCAGTGCAGCCTTGTCAGTACAGCATTGCCCCAGTGCAGCCTTGTCAGTGCAGCCTTGCCCCCAGTGTCCATTGCAGCCTTGTCAGTGCAGCCTTGTCAGTGCAGCCTTGCCACCAGTGTCCATTGCAGCCTTGTCAGTGCAGCCTTGCCCCAGTGCAGCCTTGTCAGTGTAGCCTTGCCCCAGTGCAGCCTTGTCAGTGCAGCCTTGCCCCAGTGCAGCCTTGTCAGTGTAGCCTTGCCCCAGTGCAGCCTTGTCAGTGCAGCCTTGCCCCAGTGCAGCCTTGTCAGTGCAGCCTTGCTCCAGTGCAGCCTTGCCCCCAGTGTCCATTGCATCATTGCCGCAGTGCAGCCTTGTCAGTGCAGCCTTGGATGCATTTAAAAGTGGCGCCGCTGAGATTGCCGCCGAGACTGGGCGGAGCGGAGCGAACGCCGCCGAGATCGCAGGGACTGGGCGGAGCCAAGATACACATAGCCGAGTGCACTCGGCTCTTCTCGGCTCCGCTCACAGTCACGCCCAGTCCCGCCCTATGATGGACATAACACAGGTCCAATGGCAGGACTGGGCGTGACTGTGAGCGGAGCCGAGAAGAGCCGAGTGCACTTGGCTATGTGTATCTTGGTGCCCATCGCTCCGCTCACAATCAGCGGAGATCGACGGGGATCGATCGGGATCGGCGTATAACACGCACCCACAATTATCCCCTGAATTTAATGGGAAAAAAGTGCGTGTTATACGCCGATAAATACAGTACTTTATAAATATACGGTGCCTTGAAAAAGTATTCATACCCCTTGACATTTTCCACATTTTGTCATGTTACAACCAAAAACGTACCGTAAATGTATTTTATTAGGATTTTATGTGATAGACCAACACAAAGTGGCACATAATTGTAAAGTGGAAGGAAAATCAAAATTATTTACAAATACATATGTGAAAAGTGTGGGGTGCATTTGTATTCAGCCCCCTTTACTCTGATACCCCCAACAAAAATCTAATGGAACCAATTGCCTTCAGAAGTCACCTAATTAGTAAACAGAGTCCACCTGTGTGTAATTTAATCTCAGAATAAATACAGCTGTTCTGTGAAGCCCTCAGAGGTTTGCTTGAGAACCTTAGACGCCTTTTACACTGAAGGCGCTTTACAAGCATTTTAGTGCTAAAAATAGCGCCTGTAAACTGCCTCCCCTGTCTCTCCATTGTGAAAGCCTGAGTGCTTCCACACTGGGGCGGTGCGCTTGCAGGACACAAAAAAAAAGTTCTGCAAGCAGCGTCTTGGGGGCGGTGCTGGAGCCGCTCCTAAACCGCCTCTGCCATTGAAATCAATGGGCAGCACTGCCGAAGCTTTTAACCCCTTTTTAACCCCTTCTTTGGGGTTAAAAGTGCCCCGTTCCCACCCGCACAGCGCCAGTAAAGCGCTGCTAAAAGTAGCTGTGCTTTGCCGTTAATGCGGCCCATGCCCCAGTGGGAAAGGGTCCTTAGTGAACAAACAGCAGCATGAAAGCCAAGTAACACAATGATGGGGCACTACTTCTCCCACTCATACCAATGATGGGGCTCTGTTCCTCCCACTCATACCAATGATTGGGCACTATTGCTCCCACTCATACCAATGATGGGGCACTGCCCCCCCACTCATACCAATGATGGGGCACTGTCCCCCCCACTCATACCAATAATGGGGCACTATTCCTCTCACTCATACCAATGATAGGGCACTATTCCTCCCACTCATACCAATGATGGGGCACTATTCCTCCCACTCATACCAATGATGGGGCACTGTCCCCCCCACTCATACCAATAATGGGGCACTATTCCTCTCACTCATACCAATGATAGGGCACTATTCCTCCCACTCATACCAATGATGGGGCACTATTCCTCCCACTCATACCAATGATTGGGCACTATTCCTGCCACTCATACCAATGATGGGGCACTGTTCCCCCACTCATACCAATTATGGGGCACGGTTCCTCCCACTCATACCAATGATGGGGCACTATACCTCCCACTCATACCAATGATGGGGCACTATTCCTCCCACTCATACCAATGATGGGGCACTGTTCCTCCCACTCATATCAATGATGGGGCTCTGTTCCTCCAACTCATACCAATGATGGGGCACTATTCCTCCCACTCATACCAATGATGGGGCACTATTCCTCCCACTCATACCAATGATGGGGCACTATTCCTCCCACTCATACCAATGATGGGGCACTGTTCCTCCCACTCATATCAATGATGGGGCTCTGTTCCTCCCACTCATACCAATGATAGGGCACTACCCCCCCCCACTCATACCAAATGATGGGGCACTGTTCCTCCCACTCATATCAATGATGGGGCACTGTTCCTCCAACTCATACCAATGATGGGGCACTATTCCTCCCACTCATACCAATGATGGGGCACTATTCCTCCCACTCATACCAATGATGGGGCACTATTCCTCCCACTCATACCAATGATAGGGCACTGTTCCCCACCACTCATACCAAATGATGGGGCACTGTTCCTCCCACTCATACCAATAATAGGGCACTATTCCTCCCACTCATACCAATGATGGGTCACTGTTCCTCCCACTCATATCAATGATGGGGCTCTGTTCCTCCCACTCATACCAATGATAGGGCACTACCCCCCCCCCCCCACTCATACCAAATGATGGGGCACTGTTCCTCCCACTCATACCAATAATAGGGCACTATTCCTCCCACTCATACCAATAATGGGGCACTGTTCCTCCCACTCATACCAATGATGGGGCACTGTTCCTCCCACTCATACCAATGATAGGGCACTACCCCCCCCCCCCACTCATACCAAATGATGGGGCACTGTTCCTCCCACTCATACCAATAATAGGGCACTATTCCTCCCACTCATACCAATAATGGGGCACTGTTCCTCCCACTCATACCAATGATAGGACACTATTCCTCCCACTGACACCAGAGCATTTTCTACTCCCACTGGCCAAGGTCCAGCCCCCACTGAAGCCTGAAGGGCCGGTGTTCTGACACGAACAGTCCGGCTATCACCAAGCGTCCGTTGTGTACTGCGCATGCGCAGTACGGAGCCTAAGGATTTTCGGAAAATCTCCGAAGATGAACGGCGCCTGCGCCGTGAGTCGAGGTGTAAGCCCCACCATCCAAGCGGACATAGGGCTACACAAACTTAGAGGGCCCCTCGCGGGCTCGCTTCGCTCGCCACACTTCGGGCACGGCCTCGCTGCGCTCGGCTATTTTATATTCTAACTCTATGTCCACTTGGGAGGTGGGGCTTGAAAGTGGACTCACGCGAAGGCCCGTTCATCTTCGGGAATTTTCGGAATCTGTGTGTCCTGTGTACTGCGCATGCACAGTACACAGCGGACACTTTGTGATGGGGGACAGTAAATGATAGTACACCGGAAGTTGGCCTTTTGTTTAACCACTTAAAGAGAAGCGCCAGTCTCTTCCCCAAAAAAATTTTAAGTTAGCAGCTACAAATACTGTAGCTGCTGACTTTTAACCACTTCCCCCGGGTTGACATCATATGACGTCGGGCACTTGAAGTGGCGATATCTGGATGATGGTTGTTGTAGCTGCAGGCATCATCAAGATATATTTTTTTTCCAGCAAGCAATTCCCTGCAATGTAAAAGCAAATCATAGCAGTTGTTTAGCCGATTAATTGATTGCTTTTACAGGCGGTGGGAGGAGACGCACCTGCCACTCCCCTGTGCTTCTCCCAGCTCACACGTGAGATCTGGGAGCTGGAGCATGAATCTGCTGGTGGCAGCGGTTTACCATGGAGCTCTAGCGACGTCATGGCGTAAATGTAACCGATGCCCTCTTTTTTTTGCTGTGAAGCCTGAGATCAAATTTTTTTTTTTTTTGATCTCAGGCTTTCCAGCAGAGAGGAGAGATGTGGGGACTTATAGACCGCATATCTCTCCATAAAGAGGACCTGTCATGCCTTATTCCTATTACAAGGGATGTTTACATTCCTTGTAATAGGATTAAAGTGATAAAAACTAAAAAAAAATTAAAAGAAAAATGTAAAAAAAAAAAAGAAAAAAAAGGGACAGTGTAAAAAAATAAATTAAATAATAATAATAATAATAATATATATATATATATATATATATATATATATATATACACACACATAGGCCCCCCACCCTATGTGATTGAGTATGGGGTACATTGTACCCCTACACATAAAAAATAAATAAAAAAAAGTGTCAAAAATACAAAACACATTACACAGGTTTTTAATTAATATATATACACATATATACATATACACACACATATACATATATTATAATATATATATATATTATTATAGATAGAAATCTATATATCATTTATTTATTTATTAATTAAAGCGCATCCATCCCTTCGTGCTTGCATGCAGAAGCAAACGCATACGTAGGTTGCGCCGGCATATGTAAATGGCATTCAAACCACACATGAGGTATCGCCGCGAACGTTAGTGTGAGAGCAATAATTCTAGCTCTAAACCTCTTCTGTAACTCTAAACTGGCAACCTGTAAAAAAATGTAAAACGTAGCCTATGGAGATGTTTAAGTACCGAAGTTTGGCGTCATTCCACGAGTGTTCAATTTTAAAGCATGACATGTTAGGTATCGATTTACTCGGCGTAACATTATCTTTTACATTATACGAAAAAATTGGTGTAAATATTGTGTTGTTTTTTTTTTAATCAATTAAAAAAAAAATTCCCCCTCCAAAAGAATTGCGTTTGAAAAATCGCTGCGCAAAAACAGTGTGATATAGTTACATAGTTAGCCAGGCCGAAAAAAGACACAAGTCCATCCAGTTCAACCATAAAAACAAAAGAAATAATAAATAAAAATAAAATATATCGTACAATCCAATAAACCCCATTCTATACCCACAGTTGATCCAGAGGAAAGCAAAAAAAAAAAACCCAAAAGAGCATGCTCCAATCTGCTACAGCAGGGGAAAAAAAATCCCTTCCTAATCCCCCTAGAGGCAATCGGATTTTCCCCGGATCAACTTTACCTATAAATGTCAGTACCCAGTTATATTATGTACATTTAGGAAAGTATCCAGGCCTTTCTTAAAGCAATCTACTGAGTTAGCCAGAACCACCTCTGGAGGGAGTCTATTCCACATTTTCACAGCTCTTACTGTGAAGAAACCTTTCCGTATTTGGAGATGAAATCTCTTTTCCTCTAGACGTAAAAGAGTGCCCCCTTGTCCTCTGTGTTTTGACCGTAAAGTGAATAACTTAACACCAAGTTCACTATATGGACCCCTTATATATTTGTACATGTTGATCATATCCCCCCTTATTCTCCTCTTCTCAAGAGTGAATAAATTCAGTTCCTCTAATCTCTCCTCATAGCTGAGCTCCTCCATGCCTCTTACCAGTTTGGTTGCCCTTCTCTGCACTTTCTCCAGTTCCCCGATATCCTTTTTGAGAACTGGTGCCCAAAACTGAACTGCATATTCCAGATGAGGTCTTACTAATGATTTGTACGGGGGGGGGGGGGGGGATGATATCTCTCTCTCTGGAGTCCATACCTCTCCTAATACAAGAAAGGACTTTGCTCGCTTTGGAAACCGCAGCTTGGCATTGCATGGTATTATTGAGCTTATTATCTACCAAAACCCCCAGATCCTTCTCCACTACGGAGTCCCCCAGTTGTACTCCCCCTAGTATGTATGATGTATGGATATTCTTAGCCCCCAAGTGCATAACTTTACATTTATCAACATTAAACCTCGTCTGCCACATAGTCGCCCAATTAGACAGAGCATTGAGGTCGGCTTGTAAATTGGAGACATCCTGTAATATATATATTTATTGGGGATTCTGAGTAATTTTCTAGCAATAAAATGAAGATTTTTACACGTAGCAGAGGAATGCCAGATTTGGCCTGGTATGGAAGTGGGTAAAGCAGAGGCCCTAGAGAATAAAGTAGTGGATTTTGTGATTTATGTCACAAAACAAAACAATAAACGCAATTTATTGGGGGGGGGGGACCACACACACACACAATTTTTTTTTTAGTCAAACATAAAAGATGATGTTACGCTGAGTAAATAGATACCAAACATGTCATGCTTTAAACTGCACACCCTCGTGCAACGGCTTCAAACGACGTCAATTTTACAGTCCAAAAGCATCAGGTTAAGGCAGTCCCTATTGAATATTGATTGATAAAACTGGCTTCAAGTGTTGACTGCCAAAAGGCGGCCAGAGCCTGATGCTTTGGACTGTATTTCCTCTCACTTTCGGTTGACTTCCAGCAGCGAATTTACTCCTGTTTGACACCAGATGTACACTGTTCTCCATAAGGGACTGCCCCTGAGGAAAGGACAAGATCCTGAAACGCGTCGAGCCTGATCTCTACTTAGGAGACTACATCATTCTCATTTCTTGTTCTTGTTTTGATATTGTTCTTAACTAGTCAATTGCATTGTTTATATACATATTGACTTTTTAACCGCTTCCCGACCGGCCACTGCATATATACGTCAGCAGAATGGCACGGGCAGGCAGAATCACGTACCTGTACGTGATCGTGCATGTGCCTGCCCGTGCGCGACCCGTGCGCGACCCGGTCGGGAGCTCCATGACCCCGGCCGCGGGACCAGCGGACCCGATCGCCGCTGGTATCCCGCGATCGGGTTACGGAGCGGAAGAACGGGGAGAGGTCTATGTAAAACAAACCTCTCCCCGCGCTTCCTACACTGACTGTCAGTGATCGGCGGTTCCCTGTCATCGGGAACGCCGATCAATGACGTCAGACGTACAGCCACGCCCCCCTACTGTAAAAAAAAAACACAACACGTCACACTGACTCCTCCCCGCCCCCTAGTGGTTAACCCCCTAACTACAACTGTCATTTACATAGGAATCAGTGCTATTTAAATAGCACTGATTTCTGTATAAATGACAAATGTCCCAAAAATGTGTCAAAAATGTCCGATGTGTCCGCCAAAATGTCGCAGTCACAATAAAAATCGCTGATCGCCGCCATTACTAATAAAAAAAAAAATATTAATAAAAATGCTATAAAACTATCCCCTATTTTGTAAACGCTATAACTTTTGCGCAAACTAATCAATAATCGCTAATTGTGATTTTTTTTACCAAAAATATGTAGAAGAATACGTATCGGCCTAAACTGAGGAAAAAAAATGTTTTTTTATATATTTTTTGGGGATATTTATTATAGCAAAAAGTAAACAATATTGCATTTTTTTCAAAATTGTCGCTCTATTTTTGTTTATAGCGCAAAAAATAAAAACCGCAGGGGCGATCAAATACCACCAAAAGAAAGCTCTATTTGTGGGAAAAAAAGGACGCCAATTTTGTTTTGGAGCCACGTTGCAAGACCGCGCAATTGTTAGTTAAAGCGACGCAGTGCCGAATTGCAAAAAGGGGCCTGGTCCTTTGGCTGCCAATTGGTCCCGGGGCTGAAGTGGTTAAAATACTTAATAAATTATGTTACTATAGACTTGGTTTTTGTACTTATACTTAGTTGCCTTCAAAGTCCCAACCCTCTTTTTGGGGGACATCTCTTTATACATTTATGTATGGGATGGTGGCAATGCTTCAGTCCACTTTTGGTGAAATTTCTTTCTGATGTTTACATCTGGGTAACCCGTGTTGCCAGGTCATCACTTCCAGGTTACCATAGTGGAAAGCTGATCAAAGCTGATCTTGGCTTTGTTTGACTGTCTGACCAGCTGGCAGATGCTCCGGTTGGTTGCTCACGTCTCCCGGTGAGACAGGAGAGCCTGAGAAAGCCGCGGAAGGAGGCGTAGGAATGTCCCCTCCCCGCTGCTCGCCATAGCAATCGAGCGGCTCAGATGGCTGTTACAATATACTGACCACCGGCCCTAAAAACGGTACCAGGTGATGCCTGCAGCTGCATATCATCCCAGTAACAGCCACTTGAAGACCAATGATATACCATGGGAGTGAGTGGGAGACCCCTGTATTCGATTATTGTGAAAAAACAGCAATCTCAGCTGTGAAAAAAAAATAAAAATAAATAACAATTAAAAAAAACTGTGCATAAACATAATCAACAATGCATCAATGCAGAGGTGGCTGGTAACAGGGGTAGGTGCCGTCCACAAATGACTGTGCAATGGACAGCAAAGCCATACGCATTGCATTTTTTCTCTCTGGAGGGACTTTCCTGGCAATACTCATGATCAAGTTGGTAAATGCTACATCCTCATCTTGGCTCTCGTCCATTTTCTGGGACAGCTTCTCAACGACTTTTAAAAGTTCTTCAATCAGTTTAGCGCTTCTACTACTCCCCCTTGCAGCTCTTCTTGCAGGCGCGTAGGCACAGCTAGGCCCAGGTTCATCGTCCTCTTCTCCCATTGGGGCAGCAGCCCTTGCAGTTGACCCACTTTCCCCCAACGGCTCTTCGTGGGAAGCATGCTCTTCCAAATACTCCTCCTCCTGCTCCTCCTCCTCCTCCTCCTCCTCTTCTTCTTCTTCAGAATCGCGTGGGCTGTCTTCCCAGCTAGCTTGTGTTCTGAAATATAAAGAATGTATTGTGTATAATAAGCAGGGCTTTTTTTTCACTAGTAACGCAGGGGAATGCAGTTCTGGCACATTCAGCAATGAATGTATGTAATGCCAAGTAGTGCTGAAGGGTCTATTGATGCTGGCTGC
Organism: Lithobates sylvaticus; assembly: GCA_028564925.1. NCBI lineage: Eukaryota > Metazoa > Chordata > Amphibia > Anura > Ranidae > Lithobates > Lithobates sylvaticus. The sequence continues at coordinate 591,524,204 of CM053029.1, forward strand.
TGGGGATATCTATTTTTGTGTGGAGGTCTATTGTTGCTGGTGGTGGTGGTGGAGGGGGGGGGTGTCAATTGTCACTGGGAGGGATCAACTGTTAAGGAAGAGGTCTATTGATGGTGGCTGCTGGGAGATCTGTTGTTGCTGCTGGGGGGTCTATAATTGCTGCTGGGGTGGTATTTTGTGGAAAGGAGTCCATTCTTGCTGGAGGGGGGGTCTATGGTTGGTTGTGTGGGGGATATATTGTTGCTAGGGTGGGGTCCAGTGGCGGCTGGAGCGCAGACAGGCCCCTCCAGGTCCACATTCACTCTAATGCCCCGTACACACGGTCAGAAAATCCGACCACAAAATCCATCGGATTTTTTCCAACGGATTTTGTCCGACACTGGTGTTGCATACACACGGTCGGACAAAGTTGTCGGAAAATCCGGTCGGACGTTTGTTGCCTACGACGGGACTACGTAGAGGCTAGTAGCCAATAGCTTTGGTCTTGTAATGTGATCTGAGCATGCGTGGCACTTTATCCGTCGGAATTCGCTACACACGATCGGAAAAAGTCCGATAGGACTTTGTTGTCGGAAAATTTGAGAGCAGGAGATAAAACTTTTTCTGACGGAAAAAGTCCGATGGAGCCTACACACGGTCGGAATTTCCGACAACATTGTCCGATAGGACATTTTCCGTCGGAAAATCCGACTGTGTGTATGAGGCATAAGGGTGGTGCCAGGTGCCGCGGCTTCTGTGTTGACCTGGTCTTCTGCCTCCTGTCCTGATTGGCCGGGGCGGGAAGCCGATGGAAATGTCACAGATCAGCTGCAGAGCTGATCTGTGTCTTACCTTTACTGCTGTAGGCTGGCTGGCACCTGTTGTTCCACTAGCTTTTGTTCAGCTCTGCTGCACTCTGCGGCTATGGGTGTCGCCGGCCTCACCTGTTGCTTAATATATGGATTCCTTCCTGCTGCTTTCTGTCCAGCCCCTCATGTGCTTCTCTATTTAAATCCCTCTCGGACCAGTTCTGGTTGATTGAGCAACATTTGTTTCTGAGCTCCCTTTTGTGTAACCTGCCTTAACCTGACCTCTCGTGAACTGATCTCTTGTGTACCGACTCGGCTTGTTCTGATTAGGTTGTCTGCAGCCCGCCCTGACTTTGGCTCGCTATCCGGCTCTCCTTTGCTTCATCCATCCATCCTTGTCTGACAGTGTCTTCTGGTACTTCCTTAGCCAGCGGGGTGAACCCGGGGGTGGTGACCTGGGGTCACCACGCAGCTAAGCTCAAACCCTCATGAGGGGGTCCCTGGCAGAATACCGGCTGGCCCTTAGACTCCATGGCCTGGGGGATACCGTGTCACCTGCTTGCTTGTGGGCTCACTGTAAGTAGTACCGTGACAGGAAAGTGTTGATTCGCTGGCATCACAGGGTGGGAGGGTGATGGGCGCAGTGCTCAAGGACAACATAAGACAGACCGATTGGGGCCTCGGGCTCTGGTCACGTGCTTGTGATGGGATGACGGACCTGGTAGAGACCTGCTGGTCCAGCTCCCCACACAATGCGGATACTGCAGGCTGGGGGGGGGGGGGTCGTTGCCCCTTGGGGACCGGCCACCACTGGTGGGGTCTATTGTTGCTCACTGCAGGGGATCCATTTTACTATCTTTCTTATTATCATTAAAAAATTCCATGCAAATCACTTAGTAGCACAATATTATACTTCATCCCTCAAATTTTCCACTCGCCTACTCACATTTTGGATGAATGAGAGCCGTACTCCCAGAGAAAAAGTGTGGGGGCCGGTTTATTATAGCGGAAGACGTGTGGAGGAAGAGGAGATCCGGCCTGATCACAGAGCGGGGTTTACCCACTGTAACAGCTTTACATTACAATTGGAGTACATGCGCCGTCACACACAGCCCCGCCCTGGATCTCCTCTCTTCCGCTATAATAAACCGGCCGCCCCCTCTGCACAGGTGAGGCTGCACTGGTGACTCTGCAATGATGGACACAGGTGAGGCTGCAAAGCTGAGGCTGCATGATGGACACAGGTGAGGCTGCCAAGGTGAGGCTGCATGATGGACACAGGTGAGGCTGCACTGGTGAGGCTGCAATGATGGACACAGGTGAGGCTGCACTGGTGAGGCTGCAATGATGGACACAGGTGAGGCTGCACTGGTGAGGTAGCATGATGGACACAGGTGAGGCTGCACTGGTGAGGCAGCATGATGGACACAGGTGAGGCTGCACTGGTGAGGCTGCAATGATGGACACAGGTGAAGCTGCACTGGTGAGGCTGCAATGATGGACACAGGTGAGGCTGCAATGATGGACACAGTTAAATCTGCATTAGTGGGCACTGGTCACGCTGCGTTGATGGGAACGGGTGAGGCTGCATTGATGGGCACAGGTGATAAAGTTGTTGTTAATATTTATTATTTGTGTAACTTAATTCTGCATAAAACAATTAAATGTCATTTCATGAGAATTTATGAGGGCGTGCATTGGGGCGGGATTAGGGGCGGGCATGGTAGGGGTTGGGTAATGCAACTGGTGGCGAGTAACCTTTAAGGCCTGGCTAGTAGCTCAGGACTTGAACTTTTGAGCCCTGTTATACTTTGTTCTGTATTCTCTAAAAGGGGCAGTACTGGGGGGTGGGTAGGAGGTGGAATCAAGGGACGGTGTTCAGAGTGGGCAGGGGACAGAAGCGAAGGGGGGGGGGGGATTTCTGTATCTATTCTCTGAGAAAAAAAATACTCTGATAATATGCATTATAACTTGTTAGTATTGGGAAACTGCCAATATGAATGAGGATCGCTTACTCTCTCCATTCCAAGACTGGCCTCAAAAACTCAAGCTCCCGTCCATGGGCGTATAGGGGTGTTCTTTTTGCGCCTGAACCCCTCACTGCCTTTCGCTGTTGGAGAAGGAATCTTTGATAACCGTCTTTGAGAATCCTCCATCTTCTCTGCAAATATTTCACTGTAAAAAATAAAGACAATATTACATTTACTAATGTTTTAATTTCAGGTTGTTGTGGAAATTTTATGAAGATGTATTTAACCACTTCAGCCCCGGACCATTTGGCTGGCCAAAGACCAGAGCACTTTATGCGATTCGGCACTGCATCGCTTTAACTGAAAAAAATTTTTTTCCCACAAATAGAGCTTTCTTTTGGTGGTATTTGATCACCCCTGCGGTTTTTATTTTTTGCGCTATAAACAAAAAAAGAGCGACAATTTTGAAAAAAAAAAGCTATATTTTTAACTTTTTGCTATAAAGAATATCCCCAAAAATTATATAAAAAAATTTTTTTTTACTAATTTTAGGCCGATACGTATTCTTCTACATATTTTTGGTAAAAAAAAAAAAATAAACAAAAAAAAAAAATCGCAATACGTTTTTAATGATTGGTTTGAGCAAAAGTTATAGCGTCTACAAAATAGGGGATAGTTTTATGGCATTTTTTTTTATTTAAAAATATTTTTGACTAGTAATGGCGGCGAGCTGCGATTTTTATCGGGACTGCGACATTATGGCGGACACATCGGACATTTGTGACACATTTTTGGGACCAGTGTGGTTCCCCATTGATGACGACCACTGGGTCGAAACTGGTCTGGGAAGGCGCGCAGTGACGTCACCACGCTTAGGAGGACGGGCTCCAGCATCCGACCGGCCGGCGGATTTGTATTGTGCTCTTCAGCAATTTCTAATTGTAAGTTTTAATATTCGTTTTTAATAAAATATATTGTACGGAATTTCACTATGGGTGGCTCTCCTTTCCTTCCTTAAAATGTGGTCCCTTTGAGCCTGGATCGGCCACCTCGTACTGGGAAGTGTTTAAAGTGGGGTATCCTGAACATCCAGTCGCCCAACAGGAGAACATCCGTTTCATTAGTGCTGGCGATCCTTCAACAGGGCTACCAACGGCTGCTTGTGGATTATTCACTACTAAGAGCCTGATTTGCTCTGCCTTCTGGTAAGGGCATACTATTTACATGGTGGAGGGCCTGTGTTTTTTTCACACGTTGTAGAGTGATCATCACGGTGCATCCCTCTAAAGTTTTTTGGATAAAGACTATTCCATGTGTATAGTACATCTATACACCCTCCCGGAGGTTTCAATGAACTTTCTTTATAGGGTCTTAATCCCATTATGAACTATTGTCTCCATCCTTGGTTCTTATATGTTTTCAGTGCATATGTGTCATATTGTCAGGGAAATACCAGGCCTCATCGCCGGGTTCCAGGGTTGCGCACGCGCGGTAGAGCAGCGCAACGAATGTTACAGGTACGCCGGGTAACGGGTGCGCATGCGCGGGTCCGCGGCACTCGGGTATCTGACACAGCCCAGCCAGTACGCCTCACCGCCGTGCGCGGCGCTGACAGAAGACGAGTGCGCATGCGCACTCGTCCGGGTATCCCACCTGACCATTTACCTGGCCTATAAAAGGCCTCCCCTGTTTGCTTTCAAATTGCTGGTTTGTTGTCTCTTCTGAGTCCTGTCTCCAGTCCAGTATCCTGTATCCTGTATCCTGTATCCTGTATCCTGTACCCTGTACCCTGCATTCTACTTGACTACCAGTGCCGACCCGGAATCCGTCTGACTACCGCTGCCGCTACTTACCTGTGTTTGAACCCCTGGCTTGCTTCCTGGATACCTCTACGGCCTGATTACCTGTGCTTGACCCTCGGCCTGTCTACTGGACATTCTATGAGTTACTTACCTGTGTTTGACCCCTGGCTTGCTTCCTGGATACTTCTACTGCCTGATTACCTGTGCTTGACCCTCGGCCTGCCTACTGGACATTCTCTGAGTTACTTACCTGTGTTTGACCCCTGGCTTGCTTCCTGGATACTTCTACTGCCTGATTACCTGTGCTTGACCCTCGGCCTGCCTACTGGACATTCTCTGAGTTACTTACCTGTGTTTGACCCCTGGCTTGCCTCTTGGATACTTCTACTGCCTGATTACCCGTGCTTGACCCTCGGCCTGCCTACTGGACATTCTCTGAGTTACTTACCTGTGTTTGACCCCTGGCTTGCCTCTTGGATACTTCTACTGCCTGGTTGCCTGTGTTTGACCCTCGGCCTGCTTGCTGGACTATCTCCTGCTCCTTGTGCTTGACCTCCTGCTCGGTGTTCTGGACTTGCAGTTCTCCCATGCTCCCGAGGGTCCTCCTTCAGTATATGCTTTGGTACCTCTGCAACCTCTACCTGATCACAGCTCTGCCAGGTGTCTACTCCCAGTGCAGCTTCAGCCTCTCCTGGTCAACGTCGCTACTGCACACCACCTGCTACACTCCTGCTGGCAACCCATGCATCTTTGAGCCCGGTGTCCTCTGTACCCACTCCAGAGGCATCGTGCGCTTAGTCGCAAGGGGAGCAGCTCTCAGCATATCGGCCCGGGTGAGTACCTCTGACACATATATAGCTATTTGGTGTTAAGACTTTTTGGTTTAATATACTATATATTTTTTATTTATACTTTTTTCTTTTTCATTTATTTGGCGCTGTTTCCTTTTTTCCAATATTGCTACAGTGTGTGTATCCCACCTTGAACAGCAGCCTGTTTATGTTGTTTTTTTGTCCTATTGGTAAGCGCAGTTTCATTTGTTCAACCCTCTACCCTTCATTTAGAGACTTTGTCTTTTTTCAAATAAATAACCCAAAAGAGGATTCAGTGTCAGTTTCAACATTTCTTTGGGTCACTTTCCACGGGATCCCCAAGACGGAGAAGCGAGCGGGTGAGGTAACGGTGAGCTCAAATAAAACCAGCAGCTCCTTCGGGGGTTAGTGCTACATGTGGGGGCTCGAGTCCGGGATTTGCCGTTACCTCTCGTAACTAAAGTGAACTGTTTGTGTGGAATCTATACGGTACAGGTTTTTTTTGGACTACGCCATTTTTTCAAGGGGTTGATTGCAGGCCACTGCCTGGCGCGTACACAGTGGTCGGAGTTGAGAAAAGCCTGTGAGAGTTGCGTGACCGGAGGAACCAGTGGGACGAGTCTTGCCTGTGTCAGTTTCAACATTTCTTTGGGCCACTTTCCACGGGATACCCAAGACGGAGAAGCAAGCAGGTGAGGTAACGGTAAGCCCAAATAAAACCAGCATCTCCTTCGGGGGTTCGTGCTACACATACATATATATATATATATATATATATATATATATATAAAAATAAAATATTTCAGTGTATATAGAACACAGGTTTTCAATATCACGGCACACAACAAAAAGTAATTATAATAATAATTTGTGAGATCATTTTAGCAAACCAAAAATCGGTGAACGAGGTTTTGCATACGCCACAGATGATTGAAAAACCTCAGTAAGGTTTGTAACAGAAGGGACTTGCAATATTTTATAAAAAAATTTTTTGTTTTTTATTCCCCAACATGGGACATGTTGGGGAATAAAAAACAAAAATTTTTTTTATAAAATATTGCAAGTAGAGCTAAAATCAGCGACGTACTAAACTGTATATTGGGATGATGGGATGATTGGATTATTGGCTGCAATACTGACAACTCTCACTAGATGTCACTGATCTCTAGTGAGAGTTCTCAGTATTGCAGCCAATCATCCCATCATCCCAATACGCAGTTTAGTACGTCCCCTAAAATCATATATAAAAAGACAAGAGAACTTACTATTTTTGGACTGCTCTGTGGCCGATAAAGATTCCCAATTCTGAAAACAAATGCATGCAACTTCCCGCCACGCTGCGTCCTGTTTGCTGCAGTCTTTATATGCCGCATTTGAAGTGTCAAATATTGCAGGACGTTCCCTGACAAGACCGATGATCTGCTCATTGCACAGCACAGATCTCTCCCTTCTAGCAGCCATCTTTAGCTCTCTATACACACAGGACATGTGACATGGGGGGAGGGGGGGGGCTGGCATGAGATATGCTGGCGAGGGGGGGGGGGGAGGAGCAGTGAAGACTAGGCTAAAGATGACCAGGGATCATAACAAACAGGATAAAATAAAGACTGGAAAGTGGCTTAAAGTAGCCGGAAGATTTACCCCCCTTCATGACCGGGCCATTTTAAATACCTCCAGTGTAACAATCAGTATTTTATGCTAGAAAATTACTTAGAACCTCCAAACATTTTATATATATAGAGAGAGAGAGAGAGAGAGATATATATACATTGCACACTCACATCAGTCCCTACCCTCAAGGAGCCCACAATCCAAGGTCCCCATTCATATACTAGGGCCAATTTTTGGACAGAAGCCAATTAATCTACCTGCATGTCTTTGGATTGTGGGAGGAAACCGGAGTACCCGGAGGAAACCCACGCAGGCACAGGGAGAACATGCAAACTCCAGGCAGGAAGTGTCGTGGTTGGGATTCGAACCAGCGACCCTTCTTACTGCTAGGTGAGAGTGCTAACCACTACACCACTGTGCCGCCCTATATATATAGATATATATTTTAAAGCAGAGGCCCCAGAGAATAAATTGGTGAGTTTTGCCATTTTTTATGTCACACGGTATTGGCGCAGCGGTATTTCAAACGCAATTTTTGGTGAAAAAATATTTTTTTTTTTCAATGCAAAAAAAACACAATGCATAACCCAATTATATTTATGTAAAATATGAAAGAAATTACCCTGAGTCAGGCCGGGTTCACACCACAGCTCCCAACTGCCTGATTTCGAGGGACTGTCCCTGATTTGCAACAATGTCCCTCTGTCCCTCTTTCCTCCTCATCTGTCCCTCATTTTGGTCTGTTCTGTATAGATCTATATAAAATGCCCTTTTTATCGTTCGAAAGGTATTTCCCAGTGCTAAACTTTTCGTCAAATTTCTAAATTGCTGCATTTGTAAATGTCAAAAGCCAATATAAAGGAATAGTAGTTGTAAAAAAAAGCACTTGTGGGTTTAACTAATCTTTTGTTTTTGTATTATTTTCCTTTAACCACTTGCGGACCACCGCACGCCCATGTACGTCCCTACTTTGAGGACGGATATTGTTGTTATGGCAGCAGCTAGCTGCCATAACCCCCGGTATCCCCGTGTTTGGCCGGCGGGCCGCTTCAAGATAAAAGTGGTCTCCGCGGCGGATTCGCCGCAAGATCACTTTTGTTTACACACACAGATCCACGGTCCCGCTGTGTTCCCGGGCAATTGCGGACATCGCTGCTGACGGCGCGCGCTCCCTGGAGGGCCGGGAAGGGGAGGACATCATATGACGCCCTCCCGCCCTGAGAGCTGCGCCGCCTGGCCGTCAATTGACAGCCGGCGGTCAGCTATTGGATAGCGAGGAGTAACCATTTAATTATAAAAAAATTAAAATACAATATAAATTACAAATACTGCAGCTGCTGACTTTTTATTATCAGACACTTACCTGTTCCAGGGTCCAGCGATGCGGGGATCGAAGCCCCGCATGTCCCCCCCTCCACTTGGTGGTTCCGGCATTCTAACTGTGGGCACCCGGCTGTGGCTTCACAGCCGGGCACCCACTATGCATGCGCGTTTGGCACTGCGCGCCGTGATTGGGCGCTCAGTCTGTGAACTGTGAAGTTAAGTCATGGATTGGGGAAAATAACTAGTGTCGGGTGATTGTATATAGTGTATACCACATTTACCACTGACTAATGCAGAGCTGCAATGCAAGGAGATCAGCTAAAAGTAGTTGCATCTGTATGTGCGTTATAATTACTTGAAATTAGTTGATTAATTGATTAAAAAAAAAAAATAAAGATTAATCGAACACGAAAATTGTAATCAGTAACAGCCCTAAAATTCAGCCATACTATCTGTATGGCTGAAATGGCATCGCACAGACACTGCATGTGATTTGCACTGCAGTGCGGTGCGAATCAAATCCGATGTTGGACATCGCACCAGTGGGAACCGGCCCTTACAGAGGGGGTCTGGTGCTATAATATTGTATTATTTCTAATATGGGATCAAATGGCAACTGTGCAATAAACGGTAGTTCAAAACTCTGCATTTACCGTATTTATCGGCGTATAACACGCACCCCAAGTTTAGGAGGGCATTTTAAGGGAAAAAAGTTTTAGGAGGGAAGTTTTAGGGAAAAAAAAAATTACATTTAAGCGTCATTTGCAGCTATGCCCAGCGTCATTTGCAGCTTGCCCACGTTTAAGGTGGTATCTAAGTAGTTTATTAAATAAGAAAATATACAAAAATTTACAACCTATGTATGCAGATAAACTTTAAACCAATCCAAGCATCTGTGGTAAGTCTTGCCTGGCTTCATTTTCTAAACCCTCCCTCTGTTTTCTATGTCCCCTGTTATATCTACACCAAATTTGTAATTATGTATTAATTGCTCACTCATTTAGATGTATATTTTACTTGAGCCAATTGTTTCATACAATGTACAAATATGTACACTTGTTCTGTACATTTTTGAACAAGGATGCGTTTCTCATGCGATTTTGTTATTTCAGTACACCTTTTGAGCTTAACCTATTAAACTCCTGAAGAAACTCTACAGAGTGAAACATGTCGAGTATGGCGAAGCTCCACACCTTCATCTGATTTAACTCATATGTCTGTAAAGTATGGATGTATTATTTGTGTCCTTATTGTCTTCTACCCTTATGGGAAAATAAAAATTCTATTTTTTATATACATCTTCATTTTTTTCTTATTTAATAAACTACTTAGATACCACTTACAAGAAATCCCAGAGGTATGTGGCCTCATGTTTCCCCCTCTCCTTCTTAGAAGGTTTTTTGTTTTCATTTAAATTGGGATTTCGGTATCACCCTATGTTCAAACTTCTTCATCTAGCCAACTATTTTTGCCCACGTTTAAATTTCCCGCCGCAGAGAAAGACAGAGCGCCGCCAAAAAAGACAGAGCGCCGACGAAAAAGACTCCGCTCGCAGTCCCGCCTCCCTGCTGTTTCTGGAGCGAGCACAGGGAGGCGGGACTGCGAGCGGAGCTGAGCAGTCGGCTCGGTCTTTTTCAACGGCGCTCTGTCTTTTCAGACGGCGCTCTGTATTTTTTGGCGGCGCTCTGTATTTTTCTTTTTTTTCTCGATTTTTTTGTCATTTTTTGGGGGGATCAGCGTATAACACGCACCCACGAATCTCCCCCGATTTTAAGGGGAAAAAGTGCGTGTTATACGCCGATAAATACGGTAATTTTTATAAATAATTTGTCTCTTCAGCTGTGCAAATTAGTGCAAAAAGAAGGGGGGAGTAGAAGAAAAAAAGTGCAAAAACGGATTGAATGTGATAATGACTTGCAGATCCCTTAAAAAAAATCCACACCCAGTGTGCTTCCAGCCTCTCACCTCCAAGGTAGACTCCAGTGGGTCTAGTCAGGCATCCAGACAATCACTTGTGGTAAGCTGTGTCTCTGGGTTCAAATCGCACAGAAGTCGCAAAAAATTAATGCAGGAACCTTTTTTTTTTTTAAGTTGCAGGGACTTGTGTTGCACCTATTAAAACGCTGCCATTACAATGCATCAGGTGGGACTTCAGGTGCGATTTTTAAGTCGCGAGTTGCACCTGAAGACGTATATGTGTGAATCGGGGCTTACTGGTTAAAGGACAAAAAGAAAAAATCAAGAACTAAAGACATTTTGTTACATTTTGGTGTTATTGGAGTGACTTTTTCAAGTAATTGTTTTTTCAAGCATTTTTTTTACAGCATTGGGATTGTGTCGTTGTGTTTTATTTTACAACAATCTAATGTACATTTTTCATTGTTTTGTGATCACACTATTTGCACTTTATTGGGATTATAATTTAGCCTTAGCCCTTGTTCACACCAGTGGGATTTGTCATGCGATTTATCAGTTCCAAATCACATGACAAGTCACACTCTATTGCCAGCAATGGAACCGTTCAAATCACTGCGACACATGCTACAGCCATGGGCGTCCGCAGGTAGGTGCAATGGGGGTCAAGTGCCCCCCCCCCCCGGGAATCAGGGATTGAATCTTAAATTTAGCACAGTTGCGTCGCTATCGGTGTGTGGGCAGCCCGCACCCGGGTGCTTCCCACCAGTGGAGTGGTGCCATCGAGGTGCTGTCAAGCCCCCACATCAGTGTAGTGTGACTTCGGCTCTTTTCCCTGCTCAGTCTAGCAGAGAACTCGGCAGCGCTGTGACAGGAGAAAGGTGAGCTGCGGGCTGTCAGAGGTTTCCCCCGCTCGCCCTCCCTTTCTCCTGTCAGGGAGAAGAGACGGCGGCTCTCACCAGGTTCCTCACCCAGCTTCCTGCCCGCTCCGTTCCTTCCCTATTGGTCATAACTGAGGGCCAATCAAAGGAGACTAGGAGAGGAGAGCATCATGGGACATGTAGTCCCAAAGATTGGCGGCCCCATTTTCCACAGGGAGGAGGCTACAGCTCGATCAAGAGAGAGATTGTGAAACTGCAGCCTGGAAAAAAGCTGAGGGAGAGAGCGCTACAGGACAAAGAACCAGGAGTGAGCTGGGCGGAAGCCAGAGAGAGAGAGCCACGCTGCCCAGTGTCACCAGAGAGAGAGCCATGCTACCCAGCGCCACCAGAGAGAGCCACGGGCCCAGCGCCACCAGAGAGAGCCATGCTGCCCAGCGCCACCAGAGAGAGCCACGGGCCCAGCGCCACCCGAGAGAGCCACGCTGCCCAGCGACTCCAGAGAGAGAAAGACTGAGCCACTACCAGGGTACAGACATGATACACTATTGACCAGAGTCACCCCTGGGGAACCCAGAGCGAGCGATCGTCTAGCCGGAGGGATCACTACTGTAGTTTTGCGGGCTCTGTAAGAGGGCCTGTTGGCCATTATCCATTACTTATCCTAGGGACTGTACTACGTCTGCAGTCTCTGACCATGACAATGTGATAGTGACATTGTCAAAAAGGGGCGGTACATGGGTGACCCTAAAATGATGCCCCCCCTGAAAAAAGTTCTGCGGACGCCCATGGCTGCAGCGACTTTGAAAAAGGTTCCTGCACTACTTTTTTTCAATTTCATTGTGACTTGCAAAGACTTCTGTTAAGTAGCCGCAATAAAATCAGAGGTGCAAATTGCACTGATCTGGGGATTTGAAATTGCGGTGAAGTAGCGGCAGGGCGCATAAAGCTGCACTGACTTGAACCAGGGTTTTGCTATGTATTAGGCTAATTTTTAGAGCAGCATTTAGTGCGCTACTTAATATAATAGGGCAGAACTTTGAATCAAGTAAAGACCGTACAGATGCCATAGTAATGTAGGGTAGGGGTACAGGAGCTCCCTGTGTAGTTTTCCAGATTGGCCACTAGATGTCCCCATAGTTAAGGTTGGGATCTCTGTAGTGAAGAGTAGATTGTGTGGGTGCCTAGGTAGCTAGCTGCTAGAGGTCCCCAGAGTAGTGTGCTGGGCATAGTGGTTCTCAACTAGGGTGGTGTGTATTGTGTCAGCAGACTGTTCAATTCGGGGGGAAGGGGGTCATGTAATGGAGAAACTCCCTAATTAGGGGATTCTGTGATGGGGGGACTCTGTGGTGTTGGGGGGATTCTTATGTCATGGGGGGACTGTGGTGTGATGGAGGGACTGTGGTGTGGAAGAGGGACATGGAAATCACGAGGGACCTATTTAGTGAAGGGGTGGGGCCTCTGAAGTGATGGGGGGGCCTCTGATGTGAAGGGGGACCTCTAATATAAAGGGAGGGCTCTGATGTCACAGGGACTTCTATAGTGAAAGGGGATGATGTCAGAGGGGGGGACTCTGATGTGAAGGGGGACCTCTAATGTGAAGGAGGAACAGTGATGTCATTGGGGGGACCACTGATGTGAAGGAGGGACCTCTAATATGAAGGAGGGACCTCTGATGTCATGGGGGACCTCTAATGTGAAGGAGGGACATCTGATGTCATGGGGGGGCAACTGATGTGAAGGGGACCTCTGATGTCATGGGGGGGACCACTGATGTGAAGGGGGACCTCTAATGGGAAGGGGGACCTCTGATGTCATGGGGGACCACTGATGTGAAAGAGGGACCTCTAATATGAAGGAGGGACCTCTGATGTCATGGGGGGACCACTGATGTGAAGGAGGGACCTCTGATGTCATGGGGGACCACTGATGTGAAGGGGGACCTCTAATGGGAAGGGGGACCCCTGATGTCATTGGGGGACCACTAATGTGAAGGAGGGACCTCTAATATGAAGAAGGGACCTCTGATGTCATGGGGGACCTCTAATGTGAAGGGGAGCTCTGATGTCATGGGGGACCACTGATGTGAAGGGGACCTCTAATGTGAAGGAGGGACCTCTGATGTCATGGGGGGGACCACTGATGTAAAGGGGGATCTCTAATGTCATGGGGGGACCACTGATATGAAGGAGGGACATCTGATGTCATAGGGGGACCTCTAATGTGAAGGAGGGACCTCTGATGTCACGTGGGGGACCTCTAATGTAAAGGAGGGACCTCTGATGTCATGGGGGACCACTGATGTGAAAGGTGGACCTATGATGTCATGGGGGGACCTCTGATGTCATGGGGGGGCTCTGATGTCATGGGGGGGCCTCTAATGTGAAGTTAATTTTATCAAGGTGGTTGTGTGCATCATCCAAGGCTCAGGTTTTCCATTGATAGATCTGTTACTATGGTAACATTGTATTGCTCTGGTCACAGTATGTAAAAAAATAAAATAAAATTGTAAAGAATAAAGAAATTAAATATTACAATTTTTTTTACATACTGTCACCAGTCAGTGTCCCTCATCACCACCACACCAGTTATATGATGACTCTGTACTGCACTGGTGACAGTATGTAAAAAATAAAACAAAAAAGTGACAAAACATTGCAACTTCAAAAAAACGCGCCATGTCTCTTACTAAATACTTAAGACTGTCTACTTTCTAAAAAATGGGCTAATTTCTACTGTCCTGGCCTTTTTTAGGCCTCAAGAAATGAGGTAGGCCATCAATGCAACAGGACTCATCGATTTTCATATATATATATATATACCCATAGGCGTGCGCACAGGGTGTGTTGGATGTGCCTGGGCACACTCTAATCACCTCATGCACATTAGCATTATTGCTCCCTGTGCCAGCAGAGAAGATGGGAAAGATCTCCCTCTTACTGGCTCTGCCATAAGAGAAGTGTTTATGCACTTCTTTTTTTTTTTTTACCGTGCCAGCAGGGAGATCAATGTGCCCGGGTCATATACTGTATACTATACTATAATGTAGACACATCATTGGCGGCTGGTGCTCAATGTCTGGGGGGGGGGGGATGGCAAATAAACCTGCCCCCCTCACTGAGCCCCTTATGTGGCCCGAACACATCCTCTTTAGAAGCCAATTAGAGCCTCAGGCTCTAATCACATGCTTCAAAAAAAAGAAAACCCCATGGAAATCAATGCGTCCAGCACCCTGCATATAGATTAGGGTCCGGGAGAATGGATTAGGGGGGGCGGCGCCCCTAATAGAGCATCCGCCACTGATGCCGAGCCACTCCTAGCCCCGCCCTCCTCTGCAGGGCCGACGCTACCACTAGGCAAACTAGGCAGCTGCCTAGAGGCGCCCAGGTCGCTGGTTTCCCTCCACGTCTGCATGCTCTGCAGGCTGCAGGATGTAACTAACCCAGTCCCATCGGTAGTGTAATTAGAGGTGCAGCACTGGAGCCAGCGCTAGAGGAAGCAGAGCCGACACTTCCTGTATAGTGGCGCCTTCTGTCACATGGGAAAATGGGGTGGAGCCAATGGGGGCGGCAAAAATTAGGTTTCGGCTAGGGTGTCAAAAATCCTTGCACCAGCCCTGCTCCTCTGTGCCTAATGAAAACATGTAGCCCCTCCCACACCTTTGCCGAGTCACTTCTAGCCCCGCCCTCAACCCCCCTATGCACATTGACATGTAGCCCCGCCCACACCCGGCGGGTCACTCCTAGTCCCCGCCCACACCCGTCGGGCCACTCCTAGCCCCGCCCTCGCCGAATATTGAGGACACGTAGCCCCGCCCACACCTCCACGATTCGCTGCCAGACCCGCCCTCTCTTTACTCCAGACACACTGAAGTCCCGCCCACACCTCTACCGAGTGACTCCCAGCCCCGCCTTCTCCTTATGTGCACATTGAGTACACTTAACACCGCCCACACCTCTACCGAGTCACTCTTAGGCCCGCCTTCTCTTTAGTCCGTGCCCATTGAGAACCACTTGCCCCGCCCACACTTTGGCCGAGTCACTCCCAGCCCTCTTGACATGTAGCTCCGCCCACACACCGGCCGAGTCGCCCTCTGTGCCAATCGAGCACATCTAGCCCCGCCCCCCTAACCCTCCTCCGTGCACGCTGAGGACACCTAACCCCGCCCACACCTCTACCCGACTCCCTCTTAGGCCCGCCTTCTGTTTAGTCTGTGCCCATTGAGGACCACTAGCTCCGCCTACACTTTGGCCGAGTCACTCCCAGCCCTCTCTCGCCTTCCTCCTGTGTCTTGCCAAGATTGACATGTGGCTCCGCCCACACACCGGCCGAGTCGCTCTTAAGCCCGCCCTTCTGTGCCAATCGAGCACTTCTAGCCCCGCCCCCTAACCCTCCTCCGTGCACGCTGAGGACACCTAACCCCGCCCACACCTCAACCCGAGTCACGTGAGCGTGACGTGGTGAAAGGTCCTCCGGCCCGCTCCGCCTTCGGATCTGTGTGAGGCCCGGAGAGTGTTTTTCCCGTCAGGAACCCGGCTGTGTGATCGGTTCCCCCCGCTCCGACCGGACACCCGGAACCCTCCAGACCGCCCACTACTACGGCGGGACCATGTCCGGCCCCGGCTGTTCCTGTACCGCCAGAATCATCAGCAGCTGCCTGCACCGAGGTGAGGAGACCGGCGGACCCCTGACAGGGAGCTGACAGCCCGCGGACAGTACAGGCCGGACCCGGGGAGGAGGAGGGGGAGGGGGGGAGGGGAGAACCGCAGGCCTCTCGGTGTACACTGACTGGACGGGGAGGTTATTGTATGAAATAAACTTTATTTACACACCAACAAATGTACAAAACAAAGAGAGAGAGAGAGAGAGAGAGAGAGGGGGAGGAGAGTCACCTGGGGCACCTAGAGAGATCCCACCCAGTGTTACATAGTAGGTGACACAAGTCCATCAAGTCCAACCTGTGTGTGTGATTATATGTCAGTATTACATTGTATATCCCTGTATGTTGGGGGCGTTCAGGTGATTATATAATAGTTGCATACTAGGTGATCCCATCCAATGTGTGGTGGAGCTGCACGATTCTGGGGGAAAACGAGAATCACGATTATTTTGCTTGGAATAAAGATCGCGATTCTTTAAAAAATGGTTAATTTTAAAGAAATCGGCTGTAGACAGCGCAATCAGCTCGCTCCCGATGCTCGGAGCTGGTTATTCATTTAAAGCAGAGTTCCACCCTAAAGTGAAGCTTGTCGGATCCCCCCCCCCCCCCTTCCGGTGCCACAATTGGCACCTTTCGGGGGGAGGGGGGGTGCAGATACCTATAATACAGGTATCTGCACCCACTTCCGGGACGAATTATCCGGAGATGCCTCGTTGTGTCTTGGGAAACACAGTTCCCAGGACACAGCGGGGACCAATAGAGACGCGCAGCGCGACTCGCGCATGCGCAGTAGGGAACCGGGCGATGAAGACGTTGCGTCTTCACTTCCTGATTCCCTGACAGAGGATGGCGGCGGGGCAGTGAGAGACGAGCGGTCGCTCGTCATCTTCTGCCTACACTGCTGGAACCTGCAACAGGTAAGTGTCCATTTATTAAAAGTCAGCAGCTGCAGTATTTGTAGCTGCTGACTTTTAATATTATTGGTGTGGGTGCAGCTCCGCTTTAATACAGCAAGGGGGTGGATGTAATGCATCCGCTGAACCCCCCCCCCCCCACGCTCTCTGCTGACCGACGTCGGTGCCATTTGCGTTCCATGCTGGTTCTGTGGTTTCCAACAGGGATATTTGGAAAATCGAGCTAATCCAGCCTGGAGACGGGGGGGGGGGGGGGGATTATGGAGACGAGTGAGGGGAAGCCAATTAGAGCCTCAGGCTCTAATCACGTGCTTCAGTGGCCAAGTCATTGCAGGGTGGAAGCGACGTCAAATCAGTTTAACAAAAAGTATTGCAACGACCGCCATTTTATTCTCTAAGGTGTTATGTATTTTTTTATTATATATATATATATATATATATATATATATATATATATATATATATATATATATATATATATATATATATATATATATATATATAATATATATATATATATATATATATATATATACATACATACATACTAGTGGTTCTTGTCATACCAACGGCCACCACAAGAGGGCGCCATATTCAAGAAGGAACCATAGGACTGCAGAAGGCCACCAAAGCCTCAAATACTGGCGCGGCCCAACGCTATCGCGCCGGGGTGGGGGGACGGTGTCGCACGGCGACAGGATACCCCAGCTGTGCCGTGCCAGGTTGCTAAATCTAGTCGCAAATGCGACCTGGGGTTTGTCGAGCCCTGCCTTACAGTACATTAGGTTTTTCCAATCGGAGCACCCTCTTGCATCCTAAAAGAATTCACCATGGGAAAACCTGATATATCGGAGGGGCAGGGGTGGTGGTTGGTACCTGAGGTAAGGGGGGGGGGGGCCTTACATCAGGTACCACACCCCACTCCTATATATCAGGTTTTCCCATGAGTCCCCCACCTTGTATCAGATGATCCACCTCCAGTTATTGTGTGTGTGTGTGTGTGTGTGTGTGTGTGTGTGTGTGTTTGGTTTTTTTTTTTTTTTTTTTTTTCCATATTAAACATTTTAAGTGTATAACGCAAAGCCTGTTGGGTATGCTCAGGCATAGATAACAAGGTATCCTACAATAACAACCTAATACAAGGCAGCCATTCCCCTCTGACATGCAGTGCGATTTTTAGTAATGGGGGTGGGGAAATGTCATAGATGAAATGAGAATTACTTCCAACAAGGAAAATAACAGCCGCCCTGTGTTTAATCTGGTGTATCATTCGATGTGACCGTGTCCGAGGTTATCCAAATATTCCAGACCTTTGAATTTTTTTTTGGGGCAACCCCTTCATAAGTAAACCAATATAATGGGATTGCTGCATTAACTAAGCGCTTCCAGAGATCTGTTTGTAGGTGTCTGCGGGGGCTGGGAAAGGAAGGCCTTATGTGTGTAGAGCAGAAGCGAGCCGATCAATGTTGTCATGGCTAAATGGTGTACCGGCCCCAGGATACCATCCTCCAACAGATCAGGAGAGAGAGAGAGGGGGTACAGAGAGAGAGAGGGGGTACAGAGAGAGGGGGGGGTACAGAACTTCTACAGTTGGAAACTTCAGCCCAAAAGATCCGGATGACGGGGATATTCCCAGAAGACATGTATAAATGTTGCCATGCCTTCCGGGCAACACCAACATTTAGTGCGGTGTGGGAAATATTCTATGCAATTTTTGGGGTGTAAAGTATATTCTATGTGTGTGGTGGTTGTGTTTTCTTTTAAATTTATTTATTTATTTATTTATTTATTTATTTATTTTTAAGCTAAAACACCGCCTTAAAAAAAAAAAAAAAAAAAAAGTCGCTGCTGACTTTTAATAAGTACACTTACCCTCCCAGGGCGCCTGCAATGCTGTCCCTCGGCGTTCCGGATCCAGCGCCGCCATCCTCAGTAAGGGAAACGGCTTTGCGCGGCCTACTGCGCATGCGCGAGTGGGATTTGTGAAGGGGGAACGCGATGTGTTGTGGGACACAGTTCCCATAACACACTGCGCCCCATTCACTAGACGGCGGAAGGAGTGAAGATCACCGCGGCGCTGGAGGAGGCAGATTAGGACGATCTGCCTAGCAACAGCCATTTCTGGTAAGTAAAAAATTTCCCATTTGAAATTGTTACTAACATTTTCAAAAGTTTTTTTGTTTTCAGGGTGTCCCACCACTTTAAATGGTACTAGCCGGTCCCAAGTAAGAGACCGGTTGTTGCATATGGTATTCCCAAATGTCCTCCCAATCTTCAGTATCCAACTCCTGAGCCTCACTGTGCCGGCAGGACCACAATTTATCTACATCAGGGATATGCAATTAGTGAACCTCCCAGCTGTTGCAAGACTACAAGTCCCATCATGCCTCTGGGTGTCATGCTTGTGGCTGTCAGAGTCTTGCTATGCCTCATGGGACTTGTAGTTCTGCAACAGCTGGAGGTCCACTAATTGCATATCCCTGATCTAGACCCTCATTAATAGTTGGTTATATCATATTATAGCTGCGCAATTCTGACCAAGATGAGAATCACGATTTTTATTTATTTTTTTTTTTTGCTTGGAATAAAAAGATCACAATTCTCTCAACCTAAAATCTTTCACATTATACAAATAAAATTGGGCTAACTATTTTTTTTTTTTTTTTTTTTTTTTTTTAATTGATTAGTGGAGGGCCACTCTTAAAAAAAATAAAAAAAAAAATAAAAAAAACATATGAAAAAAAATTTGATTTTTTTTTTAACTTGCTAGAAATGGCTGGTGCTAGGCAGGTCGTCTTAATCTGCCACTTCCTACACCGCGGTGATCGTCAGTCTTCTCCTCCTCGCGTTGTCTTCTGGGGAAGGTGGCGCGCTGTGTTCTGGGACACGCACAGTTCCCAGAACACAGCGCGCCCCATTCATAAAGCGGCTCGCGCATGCGCAGTAGGAGATGGGCAGTGAAGCCGCAGGGCTCCACTGCCTGTTTCCATTAGTTAGAATGGCGGAGCCGAGGGATGGGTCGGCCTCGGGCAGCCGACATCGCGGGCACCCTGGACAGGTAAGTGTGCTTATTAAGTCGGCAGCTACAGTGTTTGTAGCTGTCGACTTTGAAAAAAAATTTTGTTCAGCTGGCCCACCCCTTTAAAGTAATTGCGCAAATACAGTGTGACATAAAATATTGCAATAACCACCATTTTATTCTCTAGGGTCTCTACTAAAAGTGTGTGTGTGTGTGTGTGTGTTAAAATATTTTTTATTTTTTTTGCTAGAAAATTGCATAACTTGAAACTAACAAATGTCAGAAAAAGGTTTAAGTGGTTAAACTTAAAGCCGAGTTCTGACGTTTTTTTTAATCTAATTTATTTAGTTTAAATTCAGCAGCTACAAATACTGCAGCTGCTGACTTTTAAAAATATTGACACTTACCTGTCCAGGGCACCTGCAATGTCGTATCCCGAAGCCGCTCTTTCGATCGGCTCTCGGGTGCTGCCGCCGCCATCATCTTCGGTAAGGTAATCAGGAAGTGAAGCTTACTGCGCAAGTCGCGTTGCGCAATAAGGACGGTCCCTGCTGTCTCTGGGATCCGTGTTTCCCAGCAGACAGCAGGGGGGGGGGGGGGTGACAGGAAGTGGTGTAAATACCCGCAGATTCTGCGGCTATCTGTGCCTGTAAGTGGGTGTAGATACCTGTATTATACAGGTATCTGCACCCCCCTGAAAGGTGCCAATTGTGCCCCCGGAGGGGGGGAGGGTTCTGATGATCTGAAACTCCACTTTAGGGTGGAGCTCTGCTTTAATTCATTTACAGTCTATTCCATTGACAAGTTGTTAAAATATTTAGACTGTTTTAAGTGAGGGAGGGTTCAAGAGAGGCAAATTTTTCGGACCATAAGGCCCCTTTCACACTGGGGCGGGGAGCCGCGGTGACGGTAAAGCAGCGCTATATTTAGGCCTTAGGCCCCTTTCACACCGTGGCGTTTTTCAGGCGGTACAGCGCTAAAAATAGCGCCTGTTCACCGCCTGAAAATCCGGCCCCTTTAACTCCAGTGTGAAAGCCGGCGGGCTTTCACACTGGAGCGGTGAGCTAGCAGGACGGCAAAAAAAGTCCTGCTAGCAGCATCTTTGGAGCGGTATAGGAGCGGTGTGTTCACCGCTCCTATACCGCTCCTTCCCATTGATTTGAATGGGAAACCGCGGCAATACCGCCTCAAAGCGCCGCTACGGCGGCGCTCTGCGGGGGGTAAAAACCCTTTTTCGGCCGCTCGCGGGGGGTAAAACCGCACCGCGAGTGGCCGAATACCGCAGTTAAATATAGCGCTGCTTTACCGTCACCGCGGCTCCCCGCCCCAGTGTGAAAGGGGCCTAAGATGCACCTAGGTTTTAGAGCTTGAAAGGAAGATAAAAAAAATATTCTGAACCAAATGGTGTAATAAAATATTTTCCAGTGCCCATGAAATGCAGAGTGACCGTTGCCTTACCTGATGTTTTCATCTGGTCTTTTTGGCAATTTTGGAGGGGCGTCCAGTTCTTGGTAAGAGGTACCCTGAAAATTTTCACCTTAAAGCGGGATTCCGCTGGACTATCTTTTTATTATTCTTTTTTTTTTTTTTCTCATTGTTTTCTTCTAAGCCACTAACTCTGGCACTCACCTGTTGCTGCTTCTTCATCCCCGGATCGCCGATTTTAGTCCTTTAAATCCAACGTATAAAAATCTGTCCCGGGCGTTTCCTTTCTGCTTGTGGGCATTTGAAACCCACAAGCAATTACTTCCTGGATGCGGCGAATGCTGTGCTCCCAGCATTCACCGCTCGATCCCGCGCATGCTCAGTTATCTGAGCGAGCAGCGCCGTCCCTCGTCACGTGACTGGCGTCATCCGAAATCGCTCAAATTTCAGGATGACGGCGTCCCCCCACTGCTTCATGGGAATATTGTCACAGCTCCCAGGGGGTCATTGCGCAGCGAAAACCACGCCTACTCCCACGTGAGGAAAGACCGGAAGTCATTCTAAGAATGACTAATAAAAGGTAACGAATGTTTACATTTTTTTTAATGCTCGTTTGTGCATCACATTTAAAATGTCTATTTAATAAGATATATATATATAGATTGAATTTTGAGTACCAAACCGCTTTATTGCATTCTAGGGATTAAGGTGAAAAAACATCCAAC
This sequence comes from Lithobates sylvaticus, assembly GCA_028564925.1. NCBI lineage: Eukaryota > Metazoa > Chordata > Amphibia > Anura > Ranidae > Lithobates > Lithobates sylvaticus. The sequence continues at coordinate 591,546,045 of CM053029.1, forward strand.
AACGCCGGCTCCCCCAGTTTTTACTTACCTGACCCCTCGAAAGTCCCGCACTCGCCCCCGACATCCTCTTCGCCGCTCAGCCTGACCGTTAAATGGTTACAGTGGATGTATTGAAAGCAGCACACCCATTGGCTTGCGCTGCTGTCAATCACATCCAATGATGCGGCAGGCCGATTGATACAGTGAGCGGCTATGGCCGCCGGCTGTATCACGGGAGCGTGCGCCCGCAAGCACTCCTCACCATGCGAGGGGGCAAGACAGCCACCGAGGGACCCCAGAAAACCAGGTTCGGGGCCATTCTGTGCAAAACGAGATGCACAGTGGAGGGAAGTATAACATGTTTGTTGTTTAAAAAAAAAAATTAGTTTTTTACAACCCCTTTTAATTGGCTTCTGTGTAAATTGGCCCCTAGTATATGAATGTGAGTTGGGGGGACCTTGGAGTGTAAGCTCCTTGAGGGTAGGGACCGATGTGAATGTACAATGTATATGTAAAGCTCTGCGTTAATTGACGGCGCTATACAAGTACACTTTTTTTTTTTTTTTTTTGTAATACTTTTTACTGCTTGCCCTTTCTCCTCACACTTGGAGTGGGGTAACGATGCATTTCTCTTCAGTCATACCGTTGTTAGTGTACGTAGATTACAAACAATGGGAACCTGAACTTTGTTTTATCTTACTGTGAAATTTGTGTGAATGCAGAGCTTGGATTCATTGAACGAGTTTACCAAAATAAATGTAAATATTGCAGAATATACAGCTTCCTTTTTTTTTTTTTTCTTTTAAGCTCCATTTCATGCTGAATAAACTAAATTATTCATGTATCTTAAATAGAAAACTAACTTTAGATGGATTTTTACTAAAAGCAGTTTATTAAAATTTTGCTAAAAAATCTACTTGTAGCTCCACTGCAGCGTTCTTTCTGGATTTCAAGCATGCGCAGTTGCGTGCTGAATTAGCACCAAGGGCCATCCTAGATTGTAAGCTCCAACGAGCCGGACTTCCTGATTCTTCCTGTATTGTAACTGTACTGTTTGCCCCCCCCCCCCCCCCATGTTGTACAGCTCTGCGCAAACTGTTGGCGCTATATAAATCCTGTATGAGTGGACAGAAGATGAACATTTAGTGATAGAAGAATATCTGTGCAGAGGGCGCCACTCTGCTGGCAAAACTATTAAAGCGGAGTTCCACCCAAAAATGGAACTTCCCCCTCTAAGCACTCCTTGCCCCCTTACATGCCATATTTGTCATGTCATTTTTTTTCTTTGGGGGGGGGGGGGGGGGCTTCATTAGGAGGGGGACTTCTGTCCCACTTCCTCCTTCCGCCAAGGTGACTCCTCCTTTCGCCTTAGGCAGCCCCTCCCTCTAGGCCAGGGGTAGGGAACCTTTTTGGCTGAGAGCCATGAACCCCACATATTTTAAAATTTAATTCCGTGAGAGCCGTACAATGTGTTTAAAACTAAATACAAGTAAATGTGTGCATTTTATGGAAGACCAACACTTTTTTTAAAGTACAATAAGTCTCTGAATTAAACAATCAGGTGTTCTTTATTAAGGCATAAATCACAGAACAAAGAAATATGGCAAAGTTGCCGAACATGACATGACCTCTGAATTCTTTTTAATAACGCTGTTGCTAACCAATGAAGAATAAAGTACTTCTTACCATTAATGCGACTTCTGGTGCTGCATGGCTTTGCTGATGGCTTTGTAGTCTGGTTGATACGTGGTGAGGTTAAGCTTCATGCAGGCGTGGAGACTTCCATCCGTTAAACGTGATCATAATTTCGATTAATTATAACTGTGATATCAACATCACCCCCCCCCCCCCCACTGTAATATCCACGTCATCTCCCCCCCCCCACTGTAATATCCACGTCATCTCCCCCCCCACTGTAATATCCACGTCATCTCCCCCCCCCACTGTAATATCCACGTCATCTCCCCCCCCCCACTGTAATATCCACGTCATCTCCCCCCCCCACTGTAATATCCACGTCATCTCCCCCCCACTGTAATATCCACGTCATCTCCCCCCCACTGTAATATCCACGTCATCTCCCCCCACTGTAATATCCACGTCATCTCCCCCCCCACTGTAATATCCACGCCATCTCCCCCCCCACTGTAATATCCACGTCATCTCCCCCCCCACTGTAATATCCACGTCATCTCCCCCCCCCCCCCACTGTAATATCCACGTCATCTCCCCCCCCCCCACTGTAATATCCACGTCATCTCCCCCCCCCCCCCCCACTGTAATATCCACGTCATCTCCCCCCCCCCCCCCCACTGTAATATCCACGTCATCTCCCCCCCCCCCCACTGTAATATCCACGTCATCTCCCCCCCGCCACTGTAATATCCACGTCGTCATCTCCCCCCCCCCCCCACTGTAATATCCACGTCGTCATCTCCCCCCCCCCCCACTGTAATATCCACGTCGTCATCTCCCCCCCCCCCACTGTAATATCCACGTCGTCATCTCCCCCCCCCCCCACACTGTAATATCCACGTCGTCATCTACCCCCCCCCACTGTAATATCCACGTCGTCATCTACCCCCCCCCACTGTAATATCCACGTCGTCATCTCCCCCCCCCCACTGTATCTCCCCCCCCCCCCCGCGCCCCTCTCCCCCCCCCCCTCCCCCCCCGCCCCCCCCCCCGCCCCCGCCCCCCCCCCCCCCCCCCCCCACTGTAATATCCACGTCGTCATCTCCCCCCCCCCCCACTGTAATATCCACGTCGTCATCTCCCCCCCCCCACTGTCATATCCACGTCGTCATCTCCCCCCCCCCCCCCCCCCACTGTAATATCCACGTCGTCATCTCCCCCCCCCCCACTGTAATGTCCACGTCGTCATCTCCCCCCCCCCCCCCACTGTAATGTCCCCCCCCCCACTGTAATGTCCACATCGTTCCCCGCCCCCCCCACTGTAATGTCCACGTCGTCATCTCCCCCCCCCCACTGTAATGTCCACGTCATCTCTCCTCCCCCCACTGTAACGTCCACATCTCCCCTACGACTGTCTGCTTACTTAGCACTACACAAGCAGGCAGATCCACGAGCAGTTGAGGCGGGTGATGATGACATCAGCGCGCCACTTACCTAGGCCGCCGCTGGGTGTACCAAGATGGCCACCACTCCGGAGCTAGGCCGAAGCTGCAGCCTTTCCTATGGGCTCAATCCGCGGATCGGCACACCACGCGATCTGCGGATTGAGAGGTGACAGCCAGATGCGGCCATCAAAAGAGCCACATCTGGCTCACGAGCCATAGGTTCCTGACCCCTGCTCTAGGCGATCTCCTGGGACACGCGGGATCGCCTGTCCACTCCGGGAGCGCAGTGCCGTGCGTGCCCGGCCATGAAGCTGAAAGCTGTCACGGCCGGGTGCCCAGAGTGGCAATGGAGGCGCCAGCAGAGAGGAGGGGGAGAGGAGCGACACCCCGTTTGGCCGCATCACTGAACTGTGGAACAGGTAAGTGTCTGTTTATTAAAAGTCAGCAACTACACTTTTTGTAGCTGCTGACGTTTATTAATCATAAAAAGCCTGGAACTCCCTTTTAATTCCTATGTAAGTGCCTCATCCATGTTATCGGTGCTAATTGCCCTCTGTGGGGTTTATGTACCAAAACTGGAGAGTACAAAATCTGGTGCAGCTGTGATTGGTGGCCAATCGGCTTCTAACTTCAGCTTGACTATGGAAGCTGATTGGTTTCTATGCACTCCTCCAATGTTAGGGAATCGACCTCATTGGGTGAGTTTGTGAAAGCCGTTGTATAACACGGCTGACTGACGCAATCATATATTTAGCCTTTTTTATTTCCTGATGAGTACTAGGAAAAGGAAATAAGAAACCTGATTGTTCTCCTATTCTCATTGGTCCTCGGTGACGGGCAGTCTGTTTACAAGCTCAGCTGGGATTTATGGACTCGATAATGTCTGTGTTGAAACCCGAGTCACATGACTGGAGCTGTTATCGGTTTGTGTCACCGTTCTGCGTCTGTAGTCTCTGTGTGACATTTATAACCTTTGTACATTGCATAACACAGGAACTAAAGTCACTTCACACACACATAGGAGTTTATGAAGAATCTATTCGTGGTTTTATTTTCATTACTAGATGGCCGGCATAAGAAAAAAAATTCTAACTATTTACACAATAAGGCCTCATTCACACGGACGTTTTAAAAAAACGGGCTGTAAAGCTAGGTCGGACGCATGGAAAAAGCAGCCTAAAAAAACTTGACTTTTACCGCGTTTTGCATTGGCTTTTTTTTTTTTTTTTTTTTTTTTTTTTTTTTTTTTTAGCGTCATCGTTAATTAGCGTTTTTTAAGGAAAAACACACCTCTAATTTCCTATACAGGGATTACAGTGTCCAATCAACTTTTGCAGCAAAAAAACGCTGCAGCTCTAAAACGCTGGTGCGCGTTTTTGCGTGATTCGCGTTTTTACAGCTCTAGCGCCGTGCCACGGAACGCACTGGTCCTGGGTTTTTTTTACTGCTTAAAAACGCCTATGCCATTTGCAGCTCAAAGACGCCTAGGTGGGCATGAAGCCATAGACTAACATGGACAGGTGTTTTTAAGCTGCAAAAAACGCTCAAAAACGCGGCTGCAAAAACGTCCGTGTGCATGAGGCCTAAGGCTCAATGCACACTGAAGCTCAAAAAAGCTTTTTCTGGACGCCAGATTGCTGGCAGAAAAAGCTGGTTGAAAAATGTGCTTTTAACAGCATTTTGTACTAGCTTTTTTGAGCGTTTTTATAGCGTTAGCGTTTACGGGCGTTTTTTAATAAAAATACACAGAGGACACTCCAAAAATCCCACAATGTATTCCAAACTCCCACAATGCGTTGACAAAATAGAACGCTAATTAATGCGTGTTCATGAGCGTTTATCAGCGTTTATCAGCGTTTGGCTTTTTTTGGCAGTGAAAAACTGCACTTTGAACGCAAATTTCTGGTGTTCAGAAAAAAAGCCCGTAAACTCCACTGCTCATTAACCACTTTCCGATCGGCGCACGACGATGTACGTCCCATTTTTGAAAAGGGATATCTCGGTAACGGCAGCAGCTGCTGCCACAACCGAGATATCCATCTCTTCAGGCGCCGGTCGGCATTCCGATAATGGTGGTCATCGCGGGGGATTCGCCGTGAGATCACCGTTATCGGCGGCGGGAGAGGTGCCCCTCCCGCCGCTCTCCCGCGCCTTCCGCCGCTTACCGGAGCCGTCGGCAGCGGCGGAGGCGATTGGGTCCGTTCCCTGCCTGTGCATAGATATGAGTGACGCTAAGATGGCCGCCACTCATCTCTATACCATAGGAGGGCGGAAGCGACGTCAAAAACGTCACTTCTGCCCATACCTCTTAAAGAGAAATTTTCAAATGTCATTTTTTTTTAAATGACTTTTTTTTTTTTTTTTTTTTATTTCATTGAAGTCCATATATGAGATCTGAGGACTTTTTACCCCCCCCCCCGACCCCCCCCACCCCCCCCCCTCCCCCCCCCCCCCCCCCCCCCCCCCAGATCTCATATTTAAGAGGACCTGTCACCCCCCCCCCCCCCCCCCCGCTCCCACCCCCCCCCCCCTTTTTTCTATTACAAGGGATGTTTACATTCCTTGTAAGGCCCCTTTCACACATGCGGACCGTACATTAGATCAGTTCAGTCACGTTTTTTTATCATCAGTTGTTGTCAGTAAACATCAGTTTTCACCCATTTTCATTTCCGTTTTTCATCCGATTACGTCCGTTTTTTATCCGTTTATGTCCGTTTTTTTTATCCGTTTTTAAAAAAAAAAAAAAAAAAAAAAAAAAAAACAGTTTTTCATGAATTATGGGAATTTTTTGATGAAAAACGGATGTCAGCGGATCGGATGTGAACGGATCGTCCGCTAACGTCCGTTTTTCGTCCGTTCCGTTTTTTACGGAAGACAAAAATAGGGTCTTCTTCCGTTCAGAAAAACGGACCTTAACGGAGACGGATGTTAACGGACGTTAGCGGATGATCATTCGCTAACGTCCGCTACCCCATAGACAAGCATTAATGTCCGTTTTCATCCGTAAACGGACGTATGAAAAAACGGACGAACGGTCCGCATGTGTGAAAGGGGCCTAATAGGAATAAAAGTGAGCAAATTAAAAAAAATTTTTTTTAAAAAACAGTGTAAAAATAAAATCAAGAAAAATCAATAAGAAAAACAAAACCATTTTTTTTTTAAAGCGCCCCGTCCCGACGAGCTAGTGCGCAGAAGCGAACGCATACGTGAGTAGCGCCCGCATATGAAAATGGTGGTCAAACCACACATGTGAGGTATCGCCGCGATCAGTAGAGCGAGAGCAATAATTATAGCCAAAGACCTCCTCTGTAACCCAAAACATGCAACCTGTAGAATTTTTTAAATGTCGCCTAGAGATTTTTGAGGGTAAAAGTTTGATGCCATTCCACGAGCGGGGCGCAATTTTGAAGCGTGACATGTTGGGTATCAATTTACTCTTATTTTTTTTTTATTCAAAAAAGTGAATTTTTTCCAAAAAAAGTGCGCTTGCAAGACCGCTGCGCAAATACAGTGTGAAAAAAAGTATTGCAACGACCGCCAATTTAATTCTCTAGGGTGTTAGAAAAAAAACAATATATTATGTTTGGGGGTTCTAATTTTTTATTTATTTTTTTTTCTAGCAAAAAAAACAGTTTTAAACACCTAAAATCCAAAACGAGGCTGGTCTGGAAGTGGTTAAAGCTAAAAAAAAAATGTGTGCATGGACGCATAGACCAGTGTTTCTCAACTCCAGTCCTCAAGGCGCCCCCAACAGGTCATGTTTTCAGGCTCTCCATTATTTTGCACAGGTGATTTGATCAGTTTCACTGCCTTAGTAATTACCACAGCCGTTTCATCTGAGAAAAATCCTGAAAACCTGACCTGTTGGGGTGCCTTGAGGACCGGAGTTGAGAAACACTGACATAGGCTAACAGAGTGGAGTTTATGGGCTTTTAAAAAAAAAACGCCCAAACTCCAATAAACTGCAGTTTATGAGCTTCAGTGTGCATGGAGCCTACATGTGTACAAATATAATAAAGCCTGCATAAACAAAAGAATATAGGACCACCGGTATCTTACACAGCGCTATACAAAAGGGCGTACAGTTAGACCCCTTTCACACTGGAGGCGTTTTTCTGGCGCTTTTAGAGCTAAAAATAGCACCTGAAAAGCGCCACTCAAGCCACCCCAGCGTGAAACCCCAAGTGCTATAACGCTGGGGCGCTGCGCTGGCAGGACGTCAAAGTCGTTTTTGAGGTGCTTTAGGAGTGGTGTACAACATCGCTCCTAAAGCGCCCCTGCCCATTGATGTCAATGGGCAGCACCTCCGCAGCAGCGATTTGCGGGTGCTTTTAACCCTTTATTCGGGGGGGGGGTTTAAAAGCGCTCCGCCCGGGTGCTGGCAGTGTGAAAAGGCTCTTGCAATACAACTTTTAATACAGGAGTTATCTGCTTGCTCAAAACACCCCTACCACTAGCATTGGCATTACTGTGCGCCCACCCCTCTATGTATACAGGTTTTACAATCATGTTGGTAGAAGTGTATATCTGTAGGTTTTTTGTTTGTTTTATGTTTACCGTATATACTCGAGTATAAGCCGACCCGAATATAAGGCGAGGCACCTAATTTTACCACAAAAAACTGGGAAAACTTATTGACTCCAGTATAAGCCTAGGGTGAGACATGCGCAGCTACTGTAAGTGGAAAAGAGGGTCAACAATGCCCATTTGCAGCCTCACTGTGCCCATTTGCAGCCATAGGTCCCCCGAATTTCAAACTTGGTAGTTGGGTTCCTAGATGCCCCCTAGCTGCAGCCAAAAATTTGGGTCTCTGGACCCAAAGGGTCCCGAAAATTACATTGCTGCAGATGGACACAGTTGACCGACTTGGGGGTGCCCTGTATCTCGGGGCCTCTTGGTTCTAGGAACTCCAAATTTGGATACCTTATAGTGTTCCACTGGGTTCGCATACCAAATTTGGGGTTCATAGCACTAAGTGGCCCCGAGATACGGGGCCGCAAAGTCGGGTCGGAATTTTTTTTTTTTTCTGCAGAAAAATGCTCGACTCGAGTATAACCCGAGGGGGGCACTTTCAGCACAAAAAAATGTGGTAAAAAACTCGACTTATACTCGAGTATATACGGTATTTAAAAAAATAAAAAAAAATTCCTTACCTAAAGGTTTCATTTACCAGTAAATGCTGGTGGTTCTTCAAAGAGCAAATGTATCATTTTGAGTTACTATTGTTAGTGCTGCACCAATTCTTTCTTTCTTTCTTTCTTTCTGTCTTTCTTTCTTTCTTTCTTTGTTTCTTTCTTTCTTTCTTTCTTTCTTTGTTTATTTCTTTGTTTCTTTCTTTCTTTCTTTTCTTTCTTTCTTTCTTTTCTTTCTTTCTTTTCTTTCTTTCTTCTTTCTTTCTTTCTTTCTTTCCACAGATGCAAATTTTGTGGAGGAGGGGCAAAAAAGACTAAGGGTCCTTTTCACACGGGGCAGATCCGTAATGATCCGCCCCGTGAAGATCCGTTGCTCAGCGGGATCGCTCCGCTGAGCCGGCGGATGACACGCTGTGCAGGGACCGCCCTGTCAGATCTCCGCTCTCCCCTATGGGGGTTCGGATGAGCACGGACTGTCTGTCCGTGTTCATCCACTCTGCAGACGGATGGGGAAAAATAGTGTTTTCCTCCGTCTGCAGAATCGGACCACAGCGGATCCGCTGACACACGCTATCCCATAGGGATGCATGTATGTCAGTTTTTCATCCGAAAACGGACATACGGTCCGGTGGTGAAAGGGGCATAAGGATTTTACAGCAAATTCGGCCGCAATTATTGCTGCGATTTTTTTTATTTTTTTATTTTTTTTTTTTTTTTTCCCCGCGACTTAGTCGCGATTTCAAGGAATACCTGTGTGAGTGGTATCAAAATCGGACCAAAGTAGTGCAGGGACAACTTTGAAGTCGGAAGGACTTGAAGTCGTACTAATATGAATGGCTGTCATTGGAAATCACGGGGAACGACTTGTCATGCTACTTTGCAGTCCCAAATCGTGGGATAAGTGTGAAAGGGGCCTAAAGCTTCATTCATACTTGTATGACTCAAGTCATGCGACTTGGGATGGGTGTGACTTTGCCGAGGTACAAGTCGCATAAAAGTTGGACTCGTTGTAGCGGTGCTTTGGCAGTGCCCCCCCCCCTAATTGCTTTCAATGGGCAGGGGCGCTTCAGGAGTGGTGTATACGCACTGCTACTACAGCGTTTTTACTGTCCTGCAAGCGCACTGCTCCAGTGAGAGCCCTCGGGCTTTCACACTGGAGACGCAGGAGAGGTTCTTTGCGGGCGATTTGCAGGCGCTATTTTTAGCGATGAAGCGCATCAGTGTGAAAGTAGCCTAAAACATTCAGGTAGGACGTCCATGCAACTTTTGAGGGCTAATCTTGTCTATGGCCCTCCAAGTTGCATGAAAGTCAGACCAAAGTAGTACATGAAAGCTTTAGTTAGTACATGTATGAATGGTTATCATTGGAAAACAAGGAGTATGACGTGTCATGCGACTTTGATGTCCAAAGTTGCATGACAAGTGTTAATACAGAGCATCTGGAAAGCATTCAGTGCTTCACTTTTTCCACATTTTGTTATGTTACAGCCTTATTGCAAAATGGACTAAATTCATTATTTTCCTAAAAGTTCTACAAACAATCCCCCATAATGACAACGTGAAAGTTGTTTGAAATCTTTGCTATTTGTTTAACCGCTTCCCGACCGCCCACTGCATATATACGTCAGCAGAATGGCACGGGCAGGCAAAAGCATGTACCTGTACGTGATCGTGCATTTGCCTGCCTGTGGATCGCGCGCCGCCAGCGGCACGCTCGCGACCCGGTCGGGAGCTCCGTGGCCGCGGGACCAGTGGACCCGATCGCCGCTGGTGTCCCGCGATCGGGTTACAGAGCTGAAGAACGGGGAGAGGTCTGTGTAAACAAACCTCTTCCTACTCTGCCTGTCAATGATTGGCTGTTCCGGGTCATCGGGAAAGCCGATCAATGACGTCAGACGTCAGCCCCGCCCCCTAATGTAAAAAAAAAACACACACGTCACAGCCCATAACCCCTCCCCTCCCCCTAGTGGTTAACCCCTTCACTACAACTGTCATTTATACAGGAAACAATGCATTTAAATAGCACTGATTGCTGTATAAATGACAATGGTCCCAAAAATGTGTCAAAAATGTCCGATGTGTCCGCCATAATGTCGCAGTCACAATAAAAATCGCTGATCGCCGCCATTACTAGTAAAAAAAAAATATTAATAAAAATGCTATAAAACTATCCCCTTTTTTGTAAACGCTATAACTTTTGCGCAAACCAATCAATAATCGCTAATTGCGATTTTGTTTTTTTTATTTATTTTTTTTTTTTTTTAACAAAAATATGTAGAAAGAATACGTATTGGCCTAAACTGAGGAAAAAAAAAATGTATTTTTTATATATTTTTTTTGGGGATATTTATAGCAAAAAGCAAAAAATATTGCATTGTTTTCAAAATTGTCGCTCTATTTTTGTTTATAGCGCAAAAAATAAAAACCGCAGGGCGATCAAATACCACCAAAAGAAAGCTCTATTTGTGGGAAAAAAAGGACGCCAATTTTGTTTTGGAGCCACGTCGCACGACCACGCAATTGTCAGTTAAAGCGACGCAGTGCCGAATCGCAAAAAAGGGCCTGGTCCTTTGGCTGCCAATTGGTCCGGGGCTGAAGTGGTTAAAAAGAAAAAGAAGCAAATCTTTGTTGCATCTTTGGCACCAATTACAGCCTCAAGTCTTGTTGAGTATGATGCTACAAGCTTGGCACACCTAGTTTTTGGTCAGTTTCTCCCACTCTTCTTTGCAGGACCTCTCAAGCTCCATCAGGTTGGATGGGGAGAGTCGGTGCACGGCCATTTTCAGATCTCTCCAGAGATGTTCAATTGGGTTCAAGTCTGGGCTCTGGCTGGGCCACTCAAGGACATTCAGAGTTGTCCCGTATCCACTCCTTTGTTGTCTTGGCTGTGTGCTTAGGGTTGTTGTCCTGTTTGGAAGATGAACCTTTGCCCCAATTTGAGGTCCAGAGCGCTCTGGAGCAGGTTTTTATCAGGGATGTCTCTGTACATTGCTGCATTCATCTTTCCCTCGATCTCGACTAGTCTCCCAGTTCCTGCAACCTTCCCACAGCCTGATGCTGCCACCACCATGCTTCACTATAGGGATGTCCTCCAGACATGACGCTTGCCATTCAGGCCAAAGAGTTCAATCTTTGTTTCATTAGACCAGAGAATTTATTTTATTTGTTTTTTTGTTTCTCATGATCAGAGTCCTTCAGGTGTCTTTTTGGCAAACTGAAGGTGAGCTGATGTCTCTTTTTATGGAGTGGCTTCCGTCTGGGCCCTCTACCATACAGGCCTGATTGGTGGAGTGCTGCAGAGATGGTTGTTATTCTGGAAGGTTCTCCTCTCCCCACAGAGAAACTCTGGAGCTCTGTCAGAGTGACCATCGGGTTCTTGGTCAGCTCCCTGACTAAGGCCCTTCTCCTCCGATCACTTAGTTTGGCCGGGTAGCCTGCTCTAGGAAGAGTCCTGGTGGTTCCAAACTTCCATTTACGGATGATGGAGGCCACTGTACTCATTGGGACCTTCAATGCTGCAGAAATGTTTCTGTACCCTTCCCCCGATCTGTGCCTCAATACAATCCTGTCTCTGAGGTCTTCAGACAATTCCTTGGCCTTCATGGCTTGGTTTGTGCTCTGACATGCACTGTTATCTGTGGGGACCTTCTATAGACAGGTGTGGCCTTTCCAAATCATGTCCAATCAACTGAATTTACCACAGGAGGACTCCAATCAAGTTGTAGAAACATCTCAAGGATAATCAGTGGAAACAGGATGAACCTGAGATCAATTTTGAGTGTCGTGGCAAAGGCTGTGAATACTTATGTACATGGATTTTTATTTATTTATTTATTTATTTTTGAAATCTTTGCAAATTGATTAAAAATGAAACACAAACTTTTCACATTGTCATTATGGGGTGTTTTGTAGAATTATTTTTTTTTTTCAGCAAAAATAATAAATTGAATCAATTTTGGAATAAGGGCTGTAACATAAAATGTGAAATGCTGTGAACACTCAGGATGCACTGGACAATCTTCTTTTTTTCTTTCTTTTCCTTTTTCTATTCTCTCCTTTTTCTCCTTCTCCTCCTTCTCCTCCTTTTTTCTCCTTTTTTCTCCTTTTCTTTTTTTCTTCTTCTCTTTCTCCAATTGTCAGTTGTACCTGCGCTCCCTTTTCGGCAGCCCATGTTGCAGCCCATTTTAATGGCACCAATTTGTGACTTTCAGCAACTTTGAAAAGGTTCCTGCTCTACTTCGATGTGACTTGAGTGCCATGGTGTAAAGTTTCATCAGTTTTACACATGAAATCGTGTCACTTTGGAGTTGCACAAGTGTGGTTGGAGTCTTGGACTCCCATCAAAGGCTCGCTCCTGTTGATTCTGCTAGTGTAGTCCTACCTAATTTATGGATGTGATGGAGTAGCTATTCTGCTGCATTGCTCCTAAATTCAGAGCAGTGTTGTCACCCCTGTGTGGGCTGTGCCTGCCTGCAGTACAGTGGGATGAGAAGATGTTGCAGGGGGGGCGGATTTTGCCTGGAGTCTTCATATTCTTCCATATGTGAAGCTTTCTTGCTCTTTCATGTATCGAGCTTCAGCAGAAGTAGTATTGGTGTTGCACATTTTCCTGTTGCTCCTTATCTGAATGGTGCACACAGCAAGGTGGTGGGGTAGAGGAATGAATCCTACAGGTTTCACCCTCAGCCATGTGACACTTCTCTTTCCTTACAGCGTGTATTTAGTTTGGTATGTGTTTTTTTTTTTTTTTTTTTATTTTTTTTTTTTTTTACAGCCATTTCCATTTCAATGGTGACGTTCTCTGGCAGCTATCATTTTTAGTCGCTGACCAGGAATACATATTCAGTTAGTTCAGAGCTCCTCTATAATTAATTATACAAGATGGTCACTGATAAAGCAATGAAAGTCAGGCAACTAACATATAGATATATCCTTCTTCTTTTTTTTTTTTTTTTCTTTCAGTCAGGAGGTCGGCTTTCCTATAAGTGTTCCCAGCACCTGATTCGCCGCAAGATTACTTTTATAGGCAGCGGGAGAGGTGCCCCCCCCCCCCACACTGCTTCCTGGTTGTCTCTGGGCTTACCGGAGCTGCCGGATGCCTGGGCAGGCATCCAAGTGAGGGCAAGCTAGCTTCCAGTTCTTGGCTCTATGCCCTTGGAGGACCGGAGCGACATCTGACATCACTTCTGCTTCTTGGACTTATAGGGTGTCTTTTTTTTAAAATTATTTTTGGTACCGAAAACAAATCTTGAGTGATCCCGTAACACCGATACCGAAAGTGACTGTTTTAAAAAATATTTTTGTACAGGAGGTGGTCGGCGACTGGGGACATGGTACAGGAGGTGGTCGGCGACTGGGGACATGGTACAGGAGGTGGTCGGCGACTGGGGACATGGTACAGGAGGTGGTCGGCGACGGGGGACATGGTACAGGAGGTGGTCGGCGACGGGGGACATGGTACAGGAGGTGGTCGGCGACGGGGGACATGGTACAGGAGGTGGTCGGCGACGGGGGACATGGTACAGGAGGTGGTCGGCGACGGGGGACATGGTACAGGAGGTGGTCGGCGACGGGGGACATGGTACAGGAGGTGGTCGGCGACGGGGGACATGGTACAGGAGGTGGTCGGCGACGGGGGACATGGTACAGGAGGTGGTCGGCGACGGGGGACATGGTAGAGATCAATGCAGCCTCACCAGTGTGCCCAGTAGTGCAGCCAGTGAGAGGAGAGCCACCATCTTTTTGATTACAACACAGGGAACATCACAGCTTTCATTTCAATAGCTGTGTGTGTTCCCTGCTGCGTGCCATCACATACAGCCCCTCCCCCTTGTCCCCTTGTAAATACATTTTTTTTTTTTTTTTTCCTCAGTTTATGCCGATACGTGTTCTACATATTTTTGGTAAAAAAAAATCGCAATTAGCGTTTGGTTTCATCGTCGTCGTCTTCATCTTCATTCTCCCGCCATTAATCAGAAGAGCGTTAATTTAAAAAAAAATAAAAAAATCCAACATGTCTGATTTACTCAAATTCGTTGGCCGCATGAAAATCGGATGTTGCTGCAGCCCACTAATGATGTGAAATACCAACGAAAATTATTAGCTTTTTCGAAAGAATCTTTCGAGATTCGACCTGTGTATGGCCTGCTTAAGCCTGGGGATAAGGCACCAGTCCTTGGTCTATCTAAGCACCTATAGTTCCCTCCAAATTGGAGGGGGGAAGAAGTGTAGATGAAGGGGGGGGGGGGGCGGGATCTATGCAGAAGCTCTTGGCTACGGCGTCCCACTGCAGTTTTACGCCGGCTGTTTGATGGAGGATATCATTGTTATGGTAGCAGCTAGCTGCCATAACCCCGGTATTCTCTTCTTCAGTGGGCGGTCCGCTACAAGATAAAAGTGGTCTCTTCGGTGGATTCGCCTTGAGATGACTTATCGACGGTGGGAGAGGGGCTCCCACCGTTTACTGGAGCCTTCGGCGGTGGCGGAGGCGATCACGTGTTGTCTCCTGTTCGGTATGGAGACGAGTAAGGGGAAGATGGCCCCCCCACCCGTCTCCCTACAATTGCTGAGCAGAAGCGACGTCAAAAGGGCCATTTTTTTTTTTTTTTTTTTGTAAATGAGATCCGAGGTCTTTTTGACCCCCAGATCTCATATTTTTAAGAGGTCCTGTCATGCTTTTTATTTATTTATATTATTTATTTTTTCTCTTCTCTATTACAAGGGATGTTTACATTTCTTGTAATATGAATAAATGCATGTGTATAGTAATCTGTTACTGATTAAAATTTTTGTGTTCGATTAATCGATTTTTGTTAAATTTTTTTTTTTTTGACTAATTTCGATTAATTATAACGCACATACAGTTTTTTCCAAAAAATTTCCCGTCATACTGTACTGTCCACATGTCCCCCCCCCCCCCCCCCCCCCCCATACCTTTAATATTCAATGCTGTCTGGAATAGACTGCAGGCAGACCCGTCCGTCCTCAGAGTAGCACAACTAGGCCGCCGTCGGGTGGACCAAGGTGTGTGTGTGTGTGTGTGTGTGTGTGTAATAGATAGATAGATCTATCTCTCTATCTATCTATCTATCTCTCTATTGCATGCATGCATACATACATTAAAATAGGAAAACCGCCGAGCCCGCGTGCAGCAGTGAACACATACCTGAGTAGCGCCTGCATATGAAAACTGTGTTCAAACCACACATGTGAGGTATCACCGCGATCGGTTGACTCAAAATATGCAACCTGTAGAATATTTTTAAACATCGCCAATGGAGATTTTAAAGAGTAAAAGTTTGTCGCCATTCCACAAGCGAGCACAATTTTGAAGCGTGACGTGTTGGGTATCAATTTACTTGGCGTAACATTATCTTTCTCAATATAAAAAAAATGCGCTTGTAAGACTGCTGCGCAAATACGGTGTGACAGAGTATTGCAATGACTGCCATTTTATTCTCTAGGGATTTCGGGGGATTGGGGGGGGGGGGGGGGGGGGGGGAATGTGTAATTTTCTAGGAAATAGTTTTAACTTGTAAACACAACAAATCTCAGAAAGAGAGGCTCGGTCCTTAAGGCCCCTTTCACACTGTCGGACCGCTCAGGTCCCCCTGTCAGTTTTGACGGTGGACCTGAACGGGCGCTCCATGCTGGTCTATGGAGCGACGGATGTCAGCGGTGACATGTCCGATCCGCTAAAAGCAGACGGATGGCCCTACGTCCAGATCCGTCGCTATCGGATCGGGTGAGATCTGGTGAAAACTGACACGCTGTCCGTTTTTCATCCGATCTCTCCATAGAGACCAGCGGCGCTCGACAAGCCCCTCCCCGCTCAGTGAGCAGAGGGGGACCTGTCATCCGCCGGCTCAACGGACAGATCCCCCGCTGAGCCAGCGGACTCAGTGCAAGTGGATCCACCTCGTCTGAGGCTTAAGTGGTTAACTATTTATTTATTTTTTATCATATAGTACATAAAATCCAACCAGAAAATAAAGTGAGGCCCCCACATATAGGTACGTATAAACATGTGCGTTGGGGCACCTATGCATGAAAACGTTGCTTGCGATACACATCCATATCGCCGCGCACAAACTGCGTCCCAGATTCAAAGCAAATTTTTCAAGCCCTGCTTTTACCTGTGATATATCGTGTTTAGGTCCTGAAAGAAAAAAAAAATGGACTTTGGGTGTGGTTTGTGTTTGTGTGTTTTTTTTTTTTTTTTTTTTTTTTTTTTTTTCATCTGAGTACAACATGTGATAATACGCAGCAGGATTTCTCTGAAATGTTTGCTTAACACTGTGTATACTTTTTTTTTTTTTTTTTTTTTTTTAACCTTCCCCCTCAATTGACCCAACGTGTCCTTGTAGGGGGGGCTGCTTGGTGGCTTGCATCAAAGGGACTTGTGAATTGGAATGTTCAGCATTCTAAGGATGGGATATGTGCAGCTTTCCATGGCTTTTGGTCAGTTCTGTCTGTTGGCCTGTACAAATCTGTTGGTTGTCTACAATTGAATACTTTTTAGTTTATACAAAACTATTAAGCTAGAAAAAAATACTTGCTGAGGCCCCTTTCACACTGGGGTGGGATTTTACCCACGGGATTCGGGCGCTAGCGGTGCGGTTTTAACCCCCGCTATCGGCCGAAAAGGTTAAAATCCTCCGCAAAGCGCCGCCGTAGCGGCGCTTTGCGGCGGTATTACTGTGGTGTTCCATTGAAATCAATGGGTAGGAACGGTAAATACACCGCTCCTATACCGCTCCAAAGATGCTGCTAGCAGGACTTTTTTTTACCGTCCTGCTAGCGCACCGCTCCAGTGTGAAAGCCCGCCGGCTTTCACAGTGGAGTGAATGGGGCCGGTTTTTTCAGGCGGTGTACAGGTGCTATTTTTAGCGCTGTACCGCCTGAAAACCGCCCCAGTGTGAAAGGGGCCTTAAAGTGGTGTTCCCCCAAATTCCTACATTATTGGTCTGTGCAGCAAATGAGCTAAAAAAAATGAATTGGATAAAAAAAAAATTTCACTTACCCTTTTTCTCCCTGTTGCTATGTGGTCCCACGAAATCTGCTTCTTCCAGTGCCCGGGCTAAACACGTCACTTCCCTAGAATCCTATCTCCGTTGCCCTCACAACGGGGCGGGACTTCCGCCGCCCGTTGTGATGGCAACCTGAGCTCTTGACGGTGCTCGACATTGCCGTTACTGCGCATGTGTGAGATGTGGAATCGAATGGGCGGTGCATGCTGGTACATCAGCGGTACAGTGTCCCGGAAGAGGATGCCTGTGGGCTTCACATGCCCATAGGCAAGATGACAACTGCCACACAAAAAAAATAGAACTTATTTTGTGTGGCGAAAAACAGCCGCATTCATCTGAAAGTGTGTGTGTGTGTGTGTGTGTGTGTGTGTGTGTGTAAATCTTTGTCTAGTATGCCAAAAAAAAAAACATTAGACAGTGGAAGCCCGCTTTAAGGTGACACTCGCTGTATTGGTGCACTTGTGACAAACCATTCAGTATTGTCCATGATACGTTTTTTATTTTTTTTGCACTAACATACAAGCTTTCAGGTAATGTCCCTTTTTTTTTTTTTTTTTTTTTTTCCCTCAAGGTCCTTGCAGTCCCGAATCACAAGTTTTAGCAAAAACCTTTTTTGTGAATCAGTACTGCTAGGACCTAAGCTAGGAATAAAAATGACCAATGCTGTAGGTTAATTTGACTTCTGTAGTTGGGGGCTCCCTGTTATGATTTTTTTTTTTTTTTTAAAAAAGAAAAAAAAAAAATCATGTTTTATACTTCTGTGTAGTGGTTTTGCACAGAGCAGCACTGATCCTCCTCTTCTCGGGTCCCTCTTCGCTGCTCCTGGCCCTTCCCTTCTATTGAGTGCCCCCACAGCAAGCAGCTTGCAATGGGGGCACCCAAGCCGAGTCACCCTGTGTCCATTCAGACAGAGCCCCAGTCCCACAGAGGTATTGGTAATCTTACAAGAGATGACAGTATTGTGGAGTTTCCCCAAGGGGAACAAAGGGGTGATATGTCGCCCCGTGGGTGGCCGCACCTGAAAACAGTAATATATCAAATGACTCATAAGTATCATGTATTGAGCATTATCTGTATCATAAAGGAAAGATGATTCCGTAATGCACTTTTTAATTGTAGACCAACATAAATATGAATCAGTATAGTTGTAAAAATGTATTCTAATTTATTCTAATAGTGTGTGATCTTATTTTATGACTTTTGTCCTATAGCTTGTAATTTATTTATAATCATGCTATAAAACATGAAAGATATATAAGGGGGCCTGTTTATTATCCTAAGTGAAAAGGAAAAATATGTGGAGGGGCTCAAGGTCCCATAGTTTAAATGTGCATGCGTGCTTAATTACATGATAGTTAAATAATTTCATCAAAAGAATGAGTGGTTCGTCTAAGTAAAATAATTAACGTTGTGTGCCATATTAGATGGAAACAAAAACAAATTAAAAGTGAAAAAATACATAATAATGAAGTGACTGTAAATATAGATTGACGTGCTAATAAAATGTGAGTCGGTGCACTCTTTGCATTTGTATAGAATTAAGTAGGGCTGCAACTAACTATTATTTTCATAATTGATTAGCTGGCGGATTATTGTTTTGATCGGTTAATAACCTTAAAAAAACTGTGTGGTGTATAATTTAGTTAATATTAGGGGTGCAATGGATCGTCGCCGATCCGTGATCCGAACGGGTCACCCTGTTCGGATCGGCACACCCCGCACCTCGGCCTTGGGAAAGGGCACGGCTTCGGCCTAGCTCCGGAGCAGTGGCCATCTTGGTACACCCGGCGGCCGTTTACAATGTGATCGCTCCGTCAAATGATGGAGCGATCACTTGTAAACATGCTCTGCATTACACCCTGCCAATATTACAGTGGGGGAGATGGCGTGGATATTACAGTGGGGGAGATGACGTGGATATTACAGTGGGGGAGATGTGGATATTACAGGGGGGAGATGGCGTGGATATTACAGTGGGGAGAGACGTGGATATTACAGTGGGGGAGATGACGTGGATATTACAGTGGGGAGATGACGTGGATATTACAGTGGGGGAGATGACGTGGATATTACAGTGGGGGAGATGACGTGGATATTACAGTGGGGGAGATGGCGTGGATATTGCAGTGGGGACTATATAGTGGTGGAATTTTCACAGGTTTTTGCAAATTCAATTATTTGCTGATCCGAAAAATGATCCGATCCGTGAGTTTTTTTTTGATCCGTTGCACCCCTAGTTAATATGTAAAGTTTTTTTTTTTTAAAAAAAAAGGCAATTTATTATTAAATATCTCTATTCAGTGGTAAATATAAACAACCAACTATATGGTTAGGGAGCAAAATATCAAATCCACTCTGAGAATAACAGACAGAGGAGATATACTGTATATACACTGAGGAGATATACTGTGTATATACTCTATTAGAGGAGATGTACTGTATTATACTATTAGAAGAGACATACTGTTTTTTGGCCAATTTGTTGTTGGGCAGAATAAAAAACACAAATTGCTGCAAAAACGCATTACATGCTTCTCCATTGAAGTATATTGAACCAAAAAAAGTTTTGCTTTAAGTCCCTGACCCTTTCCAAATACACAGCCGCTGAAAAAAGCATAGATGTGAACGTGTCCCATAGTAAACCATGTAATGAACTGTAGTGCGTTTCTGCAAAAAGAACCAAAAAACACACAGATGTGAACCAGGTCTGAGACGTTTAGTAACATAATGGTGGTTAAAAAATAACTAAAATGAGCCCCTTTATAGTACAAAAAAAGCAAATAATCACTACTGTAAGGGTTTCATTTTTTTTTACTATAGAACTGTGACTATTTTCTTTGTACTATAAAGGGCTCATTTTAGTTTTTTTTTTAACCCCATTGTATTACTGGCCAATTAATCGATTATGAAAATAGTAATCGATTAATTTCATAATCGAATAGTTGTTTCAGCCCTTGTATTAGGTATTGAGCTTCAGCTGAAGGTCTTTTTTAGGAAGTCCCTATTCTGAGGTGAGGATGTGGTGGTTGTGCACATCATGTACAGTCCTGTAATTGCATCATATTGGCTTGTTTTGGAAGCCTTGACATTCTAGGCGTATTTACATTGGGCAGTAGTGTGTGTGTGTGTTTGTTATGGCAGCCTAGAATAGCTCAGTCATCAAACAAGTGCCATCGTTCTATACGATTACAACATTCTCCTGCAGAGACAAAATGGTAAGAAAATAATCTGTGTTCTGTGCCACTTATCTATAGACGGCATCGGGTGATTTCTAACTGGCACTGGTAAAGCAGGTCAGGGCGCTTATCATATGATCTATTGAGGAGTGCTTTTACCAGATGAGCCGGTCATAACTATGGACTAAGAAGATCTCCAGAAGCCAATAGGCACTTCACTGATGATCCCCCCCCCCCCCCCCCCCCCCCCCCCCCCCCCCCCCCCTGTATTGACACATGACCCTACACCATGTAAGGGCTCGTATGGTGTAAAAGATGGGCATTTTGAAGTGGTTATAAACCCTTTACAACTACTACTTTAACCACTTAAAGTGGAGCGCCACCCTAAAGTGCCGCTTATCGGATTCCTCCCCCCCCCCTCCGGTGCCACAATTGGCACCTTTCAGGGGGGAGGGGGGTGCAGATACCTGTATAATACAGGTATCTGCACCCACTTCCGGGACTAGCTGCCCCGCCCCTATCCAAGGATGCCTGCCCATATCCGAGGGTTCCCGTTGCGTCTTGGGAAACACAGTTCCCAGGACACAACGGGGACCAATAAAGACGCGCGGCGCGAATCGCGCATGCGCAGTAGGGAACCGGGCAGTGAACCCGCAAGCTTCACTTCCTAATTCCCTGCCAGAGGATGGCGGCGGGGCAGCCGAGAGACGAGCGGTCTTCTGCCGACCATCGCTGGAACCTGGAACAGGTAAGTGTCCATTTATTAAAAGTCAGCAGCTGCAGTATTTGTAGCTGCTGACTTTAAAAAAAATAAATAAAAAAAATCGCAATTTGCAGCCAAAGGACCAGGCCCCTTTTTGTGATTTGGCACTGCGTCACTTTTAACTGACAATTGCGCGGTCGTGCGACATGGCTACCTAACAAAATTGCCGTCTCCCCCCCCACAAATAGCTTTCTTTTGGTGGTATTTGATCACCTCTGCAGTTTTTTTATTTTTTGCGCTATAAACAAAAAATAAAGCGACAATTTTGAAAAAAATACAATATTTTTTTTACTTTTTGCTATAAATGGCCCCAAAAAATATATAAAAACATTTTCTTTTCCCTCAGTTTAGGCCGATACGTATTCTAATACATATTTTTGGTAAATAAATCGCGATTATTGGTTTGCGCGAAAGTTATAGTGGATAGTTTTTATAGCATTTTTATTATATATTTTTTACTAGTAATTGTGTGTGTGTGTGTGTGTGTGTGTGTGTGTGTGTGTTCTTGTGACTGCGACATTATGGCGGACACATCGGACATTTTTGACACATTTATGGGACCATTGTCATTTATACAGCAATCAGTGCTATTTAAATGCACTGATTCCTGTGTAAATGACTCTGGCAGTGAAGGATTTAACCACTAGGGGGCGGGGAGGGGGTTAAGTATGTGCTGTGTGTGTTTTACTGTAGGGGGGCGTGGCTTGGCATGTGACGTCACCGATCGTCTTTCCCTATGACAGGGAACAGATGATCAGTGACAGCCTCACTAGGAAGCACGGGGAGAGGTTTGTTTACACTTGCCTCTCCCCGCTCTTCAGCGGCGATCGGGTCACGGAGCTCAGGACCGAGATGCGAGTGCGACCCACGGCTGTGCTCCCTGTGATTTCCCCCCCCCCCCCCCCCCCTACAGTTAGAAACCCTCCCCAGGACACACTTAACCCCTACTCTGCCCCTAGTGGTTAACTTTTTCACTGCCAGTGTCATTTACACAGGAATTGGTGCATTTGTATAGCACTGATTGCTGTATAAATGACAATGGTCCCAAAAATTTCTGTGTCCGCCATAATGTCGCAGTCACGATAAAAATCGCTGATCGCCGCCATTACTAGTAAAAATAAATGCCATAAAACTATCCCCTAATTTGTAAATGCTAGAACTTTTTTGTGCAAACCAATCAATAGCTTATTGCGTGTTTTTATTTTTTTATTTATTTTTTTTAAATATGTAGAATACATATCGGCCTAAACTGAGGAAGAATTTTTTTTATCTATTTTTGGGGAATATTTATTATAGCAAAATGTGTTTTTTATTTTTATTTTTTTGCGCTATAAACAAGCGACAAAACGCAGAGGTGATCAAATACCACCAAAATAAAGCTCTATTTTGTGGGGGGGGGGGGGAGACGTCAATTTTGTATGGGAGCCACGTCGCACGACCGCGCAATTGTCCGTTAAAGCGACTCGGTGCCGAATCGCAAAAAGTGCTCTGGTCAGGACGGGGGTAAATTCTTCCGGGGCTGAAGTGGTTAAACGTGGAGTTGAGCTTTAAAATGTGCTTGTTTTGGATGTCATTACCTGGTATATGAAGGTCATGGGGTTTTATTTTTATTTCCATTACAGGTGTGGTATGCGGTCGTGGGCATCTCTCCATATTCAGAAGACCAGGAACTTTTGAAGTGGATAAGCTACAAAAAACACACTTCAGAAGATTCTCGGTAACAGCCGTGTATTTTGCAGCTAAAGATGGTGTCGGCAAAGATGGATCTGGTGAAGGGAACAAGGTAATGCCAGCCTGAAGTTGGGATGGGTGGAGGCAATGTTTTGTTTATGGTACTCATGAACCTTCTTTTTATAATTATTTTATATATAATTTTATTTATTTTTTGCACAGAAAGCAGTCAGTGAAGGAGGCGGCAAGAAATCTTCAGGGGGTTCAGGGAAAGGTGGAAATCAGCTGAGGTGCCCGAAGTGCGGAGATCTGTGCACCCACGTCGAGACATTTGTCTGTAAGTTCAAACTGGTTCATTTCTGGCCTGCGGCCACATAACTTGCGCTTATCCAAGCTTACTCTTATTTGGTGTACTAGACCAGCTTTTCTCAACCAACTTTTTCAGTCCCAGCACCCTTTAACCCTTTCACTGCCAGAGCCATTGCATGTTTTTTTTATAGATAGATAGAGATATATATATATATATATATATATATATATATATATATATATATTAAATAAAAAATGTATACATTTTTTACTATAAATATTTTTATTTTATTTTTTTTCGGTCCTAGGTAAGTGATTAAAAAAAAAACATTCCCTTCCCTAATGAAGGTTTTTTTTTTTTTTTTTTAAAGTGTTTTTTTAGTTTTATCATTTCAGAAAACCTAAAAAGGTGAAATGAACACCATACACCCTTGTTTTTTTATTTGATTAATACTTCTGAATTTAGGGATGCACCAATGCCACTTTTTTGACACCGAGTAACGATACTTGACATCATGTACTCGCCGATACCAATTACCGATACTTATCGCCTACAAAGAGGGGTGGTTTGGGGGGTGGTTGTTTGGGAGGGGGTAAGTGGGGGCAAGGTAGTTAAGGGTGGGGGTGAAATAGGGATTGTGGGGTGGGAGAGTTTAGATGGAAAAGGCTGTGATCGCTGGGGGGGGATAGGAGGGTTATTGGGAGACATGGGGGCAGAGGTGACAGCTGGTAGAGGGAAGGAGGAGACAACGGGCAGAAGTGACTGCAGGCATGGTGCAGGAGACTGCCAGGGACTGCAGGCATGGTGCAGGAGACTGCCAGGGACTGCAGGCATGGTGCAGCAAGGAAACAACGTTTGTGGGCTGTTAGGATGGGCGGACCTGCACCTAGCGATGCCAATGGGAGGAGGCGGGAGAGACGTCCCAAGCAACGTCATTTCCGTTATCGGTTTCTGGTATCGGAGAATTTTCGCGAGTACCGATACTCAGGAGAATGACTATCGATGCATCCCTATTCTGAATAAAATCCTGTTAATGTTGTTCAAAAACGAAGGTCCAATTCTGTGACTCCTCTCCTTACAGCCTCTACACGTTTTGTGAAATGTGAGAAGTGCCACCATTTTTTCGTTGTGTTATCTGAGGCAGATTCAAAGAAATCTATAAACCGAGAACCAGAGACTGCTGCTGAAGCTGTGAAACTGGCATTTCAACAGAAGCCCCCTCCACCACCTAAGAAGGTATGATGGTCTTCAGCCAGTATTGCCTGTCACCACAGGGTCTTGCATGTGGGGGGGGGGGGGGCGCGCGCAACAGAAAGGGGCACTAAACTTGCCTTTCCGGCAGCCCATGTCTTGAAACACCACTGACTTTCTCTGCTCCCTGACCACTGCAGGTGCTGGGAGGAGCAGATATTCATTCTGACCCTTACATTTTATTTTTTACTAGCTGATCGATTTTTTTTTTTTTTTTTTTTGTACATCAGACAGGGCAGAACAAGTCCAAACTTTGTACAGTAAGAATGGGCTGATACACAAACCAATAGTGTCAGCATCTAATAGGGACATAGCGAATCGGTGGCTGTTGACAAAGCACCAACTCAACCAGAGATTTTTTTTTTTTTCGTTTTTTTTTTTTTTTGTATAGTGGGGAAGAGTTAGAACCCCTGCCAGACTCAGACCAAGTAGCAATGAGGATAAAATCTCCTTGGTTTCTCCTATAGAGATAGGAGGTGGTGATGGTAACAGTCTCATGGTAGCTATAGAAAGGCTTCTATGAAGGAGGGGGACAAAGTGTTGGCATCGTTGTAAAGGCAGAAGGTGTATGTGTGTGTATGTATGTATGTATGTATGTATGTATATGTGTATATCTATATCTATATCTATATCTATATCTATATCTATATCTATATCTCTCTAGCCTTCTGTGTGCATCAGCCCCCCTCATACTTACCTGAGGTACATCTAGATCCAGCAATGTTGCATGAGACTCGCCTGTCCCCCCGTCCCCCCCCCCCCCCATTGGCTGAGACAGCAGCGCAGCACCATTGGCTTCTGTCAACCAATGAGAAAGGGGGTGCAACCGGGCTGCAGCTCCATATCTGGACACGGAGAGCCTCGGCTTGAGTGCCCCCATAGCAAACTGTTTGCTGTGGGGGCACTCAACAGGAAGGAGGGTCCAGGAGCGCCGAAGAGGATCCAGGCTGTTCTGTGCAAAACCAACTGCACAGAGCAGGTTTATTTTTTTAACCTGTTTCCTAACGAAAAAAGACTTTAGTATCCCTTGAAGGATTGACCATGAGAGGTCCCTCGACTCTTTTAATCACTTGCCAACCCCCTATAGCAGTTTTACTGCTACAGGGTGGCCACGCTGGATCGTGTATGTGTGTGATCCTGCGCATCGGCGGCGGCTTGCTACCACTGTAATTTTTACCCAGCGGGAGCCGATTTAGTGGGTCCCGCCTACTGTTTGCCGGCACCTGCCGATCGTTTGTTACACAAAAACAAACAGCAGCACATTTAATGTTGTGTGTTTGTTTTTTTTTTTTTTCTTAACACTACTGTTTTGACTAAACTGTCAAATGGAATTTAAAATCTTACATAGGTGCCATTGATCTTCCCAACTATATTCAATGTTTAAAAAAAAAACAAAAAAAACTTTTTGCTGTAGTTGGGGTTTTGGACCATGCCACTGCTGCATAGAGTTGAGGACACTGCTTGGACAATGTCAATGCTCTTGTTTTTATATTAATAGGATTCTCCAACCGACAGGTTGTCTTTTATCATAGGTTGTCTTTTATCATAGGTTGTCTTTTATCATAGGTTGTCTTTTATCATAGGTTGTCTGGAACACTGATTAATTGTAGGTTCTAATGTGTGTATATTTAAGATTAGGAGGTTGTTTGTTTTTTTTGTTTTTTTGCCTACTGCAGAAATACTCTGTAGTGATTTGCTGTTTACTACTGACAGGCAGATGTCACTTTCCCACACTGGCTATACAACAATCCTACCCTCTGCTCCAGTTTGTATAATATAAATTTTTATTTTTTTTTGTTTCTCACTGTAGAAGTCCAACATTTACCACATCAAGCTCTTTAAAGGGGTTGCTGTCTATGCATTAAGATAAAAAGCCTTTTGTGTGCAGCAGCCCCTCTAATACTTACCTGAGCCCCCTCTCTATCCAACGATGTCCACAAGTGCCTCTGCAGTCCCTCCTGATTGGCTGAGACACAGCAGCGGCACCACTGGCTCCCGCTGCTGTCACTCAGCCAATCGGTAGAGGGTGGTGCTGAACCGCAGCTCCCTGTCTAAATGGTTACACACAGAGCTGCAGCTCGGCTTTGGTGCCCCCCATAGCAAGCTGCCTGCTGTGGGGGGCAGTCAACAGGAGGGAGGGGCCAGGAGCTCCAGCGACCCACCCGAGAAGAGGAGGATGGGGGCTGCTCTGTGCAAAACCATTACACAGCGCAGGTAAGTATAACATGTTTGTAAAGTCTTGTGGGTTTTTTTTTTTTTTTTTTTTTTTTTGATGTTTCGGTAAAGAGGTTTGGAAAAATTTTGAACTTTCATGAACCAAGAAAAAGTAGTGCATTTTCAGTTGGCACATATTTTAGTTTCATAAAGTTAGTTTTCATTAAATGCTGGCAGGAGGGAGAGGAGAAGAAGCTTCTTTCAGCTGTTGCTGGAGTAAGATGCAGGGATCGATTCCAGTCAATACTGCCCCGGCTCTTGGGCAGGTTCGGGGGGTTGGCAAGGAAGATGCAAAATCTACCCGCAACCAACTGGTTGCCAACCCCAGCATTAGATGGCCATGTATTTACAAGAACAGTCCTTGTGTAGAAGGGAGTGTTTCCTTTTTAAGTAATTTTGTTAAAGCGGTTCGGCACACATTTCATTTAGTAAATCTCTTTGCCTTCCAAATCAGGCAAAGAGTACTAAATGTGTTTTTTTTTTTTTGTTTTTTTTTTCACTTACCTTGTAATCGATGACTTCCGGTCCTCTGTCTCTGCGGGGGTGGGCGGGGTCTGTGCGGTGTCATTGATCCCAGGAGTCTGTGCGGGCATCTTCCGAAATCTCGCGAGATTTCGGACACATCTTCCGAAATCTCGCGAGATGTCGGCAGATGTGCCGACATCTCGTGAGATTTCGGAGAACGTGAGCTGCACTTTGCCGTTACTGCGCATGCGCGAGCTCGGTGCAGTAACGGCGGTGCATGCTGGGCCATCTAAAGTGCCTGTGGGGTTTCACATGCCCACAGGCAAGATGGCCCCCAGCAGAAAAGCAGAATATAAAGAACTTTATCGGAGGAAAACCGGCTGCGATCGCGATGGAAGATGGAACAGATGAGTCCCCCAATTTTGCTATTAATCCTTAGCATATTCCCCAAAAAAAAATAAAAAAATAAAAAAAACCCAGTGCAGAACAGCTTTAAATCTCCACCTATTTTTCATTGTACTGAAACAAATGAGACCATTCTTCTCGTGTGTGTGTGTGTGTGTGTGTGTGTGTTTTATTTATTTTTTCATATAATTGTTGTTTTGAGTATAGGGCCCCTTACAGGAGATTTACCGGCAAGCAGATTTGTGACTGAGGCATGCTTAAGTGGTTGTTCTAATGGATTAATGTACAGCATGTGATGGTCAATACTCTACTGTTTCTCTTACAGATTTATAACTACCTTGACAAGTATGTAGTGGGTCAAGCGTTTGCAAAGAAGGTCCTTGCTGTAGCCGTGTACAATCATTACAAGCGGATATACAACAACATCCCAGTGAACACCAGACAACAAGCAGAGGTGGAAAAACAGTCCTCATTAACCCCTAGAGGTGGGTGAAATCACAATATTATAATTTTATTTATTTTTTTGTGTGTTCATGATCTTTTCTGATCCCTGTGCAGCTTATTTGCTGTGGCATGCATTATGCCTTGCAACAACCTTATTTTTTTTAATTTTTTCCACTGTTCAGGTTCTAAAATGTAATTGAAGTATGACGGTAGCAGAAAAGGTCATCCTGTGGGTGACATGATGGTCTGAATTTCTGTTAGTTCTTTTGTCTAGGAATTCCTGGACTTGAAGTGGAATTCCAGGCATGGTTATATTATACATGGCTACATTGATCCAGCTTGGACCAATGTAACTGAAGTATATACCACACCTGGCTGATGCTCCTGGAAGCTGAAAATCACTGCAGTATGCGCTGCCATTCCAGTGATCTCCCACTTTCTGGTCCCTTGCTGAGTGGTTGCTCTGATGCATAATGAATAAAGGAGGTCGGCCTCTCCGCACCGTCACCATTAAGAGAATGTTTTTTACATTCTCTGAATGCAAAGCACTCTCTAATTGGATGAGGGGGGAGTGTGACATCGCTGCCTCATCCAATCTAAAAACGCTTTGAGTTCATTCAGAAAATCATTTCATTCAAAGCATTCTCTGAATGGTGTCCGTGCCAAGCTGCTGACCTCCTGTGTTCCGTAAACAGGACTGTCACCATCTCACTAGATGGTGCAAGGATGAAGTGGAAGGATGAGGCTGAATAGCAGAGTAGTAGTAAAGTGGCATGTTCTCTTGTTGGGGCACGCCAACCACTGATAACTTGGCAGTGCTCTCTCCTCCTTTCTTTTCAACTAGTAAAGCTCTCAAGAAATGTCAAGTACTTCTGGGTTGGGGGGGGGGGGGGGTGGTATGTGACCACTTTCCCCTAGCTGTGATCATTTTAAATCTTACCCTTGCCAGCGAACATGAACCTTTTTTTTTTATTTACTTATTTTTTTTCAGGCTTCCTTCCTGATGCATACAGTCCTTCGCATAAACTACTGATTTAGTACAGTCGCTTTTTATAAAAGTCTGTGTTCAGTTTTAGGGCCCTTTCACACTGTTTTGCTGTGCGTTTACCCTGCTAAAAGAGCAAGAAAAATGCAATAAAAAGGTTTCCCTTTAAAACCCATGGAACTCTTCACACCACTGCGTACAGTGCATTGAAGTCCTGCACACTGCATCTTTGCAAAAACGCAACTCCCTTTTAAAAATGTTTGGTGCACTTTGAGTCACATGTCAATATTTCACAGGTGCATGGCAATGAGACTGCACCAAAAACACACATGCGTTTTTTTACCACTTTTTTTTTTTTTTTTTCTCTCTAACAGAGCAGTGTGAAAAGACCATTGTACATATGTAATGCCTACCTTATTTATGTGGGATTATAACTTGATGCAAACTGTTTGGCAAGGAATATACATTCCACATTCATTATGCTACCAAAATTAAAATGACACTAAAGATTCGTTGGTATGTATAAATCTACTTGCCTCAACTGTGCAGCTTGTTTTGCACAGAGTGGCCCCGAACCTGCTCTTCTGGGGTCCCTCGGCGGCTCCTCCCCACATCAGATGACCCCCCTAGGAGAAGCACTCTCCCGGGGGGGGTTACCTTGTGGGCGCACTCCCAAGTCCAGCATTCAGCGTCGAAGAGGCCGAATGCAGGACTCGGTCCTGCGTCATTGGATTTGATTGACAGCAGAGGCAGCCAATGGCTACGCTGCTATCAATCCAATCAAGAGCCGAGAACCCCAGGCAGAGAGAGCGCGTCCCCGTGGGTCAAGTTCGAAGGTTCAGGTAAGCAAAACGTGAGGGCTGGTGACTGACAGATGTTTTTTTCACCTTCACGCATAGGATGCATTAAGGTGAAAACGCAAACCTTTACAACCCTTTTTAAGGTGTGCTGTAAATTGCCTCCTGCATTGTTGCGGTTTTCTTCTTGTTGGAGGCCGCCATTTTGCTGAAGCCCAGAGCCCCTGAACAGCAGTTGACCCCTTTTGGCTCCAGAGCCTCCCGGCAACTTTAAGTGGTTTCATATGCCGGCATGTGGGGCAGAGTTTACAATCGCATGGCCGCTGTGATTGGCTGTCGCATGATCTGAAAGCTCCCGATCTCCAGAAGCAGTCGGGAGCTTTATGTTGAGCAGCAGTGACTGTGCCGGGAGCGTGCAGGCTGTCTGTGTATATTTGTAATGCGGTACACAAATATACGGCCGCTCAGTGCCAAGGCTCATCTGCCGGGAGGCCGCATGTTTGCGCGCTGTCGGCGCCTAGGGTTTATTCTTTAGGCTTTTAGCAGATCGGCCTGTACATTTTCGGTACCGTGCCAAAAACCACAGAGCATGTGCAGAGCCGGGTGAGTGTATTACTGGATTTTAAACAGTATAGGAACTGTTATTAAAAGTTTTTTTTTTTTTTTTTGTTTTTTTTTTTTACATGGCTATACCTGCAAACGGGGCAGCTTAAGTTGTGATCCAGCAGGTTTTAACTTTCTGAGTAAAGTTCCACATTACCAAAGGAAGATGAAAGTGATTGTAAAGTCTTGTTTGTTTTTTAACAAAATTAAAAATGTTCTACTTACCACCTCTGTGCAGTTGGTTTTGCACAGTGCAGCCTAGAGCCTCCTCCTCCTGGCCCCTCCCTCCCTGTCAAGTGCCCCCACAGCAAGCAGCTTGCTATGGGGGCACCCGAGCAACAGCTCTGTCCATCCGGCCACACCCCCTTTTCTCTCCTCATTGGCTGACTGACAGAGGGAGCCAATGGTGCCGCACTGCTGTCTCAGCCAATGAGGGGAAACCCGGGCAGCCGTGACACTCCTGCAACATTACTGGATCTAGAGGGGGCCCTGGGTAAGTATTAGGGGGGCGGGGGGCTGCGGCACACAGAAGGCTTTTCATCTTAGTACATAGAATGCATTAATATAAAAAAACCTGACTTTACAACCACTTTAATGCCCCATACACACTATTTAGATTTTCTGCAGACTTGTCAAACCATATAATATGAGATCAAACCTTAAGAGTTTCAATTCATATGCAATCAGGCCGGCCCTTGCACTACATGGATTTGGTAAATCTGAAGACAAAAATCTGCAGAAAATCTAATGGTGTGTGTGTATGGGGCTTTATTGATGTTTAGAAAAATATATTGTGGGTTGGAAACGCTTTTTAGGCTTTGACCTGATCTTACTTAACTGGCTTCCATTTAATGGCCAACTTTCATCTGATACCTGTACAAAGTACTTTATGCTTTAGTTAACGTTATTTTGTTTAGTGTGTAGCATTATGAACGGTTATCTGTATGGTTTTTGATCTTTATTTTATAGATTTGTTGTTTTCACTTATTCTATGAAACTCTTCCATTGCTTTGCTTTTGTCTTGCTTCATTTTTTTTTTTTTTTTTTTGTCCCTTCTCATCAATCGCATTGACCTGTTTATACTGTACACGTTGTGTTCTGTGTCCCAGCTTTGGGTATTCATTAACCTCTGGCTCGGCTTTTCTGCATGTTTGCTCTCTGTGACCCTTCTGTTCTGCTGGCACAGCTTGGCTTTGCTAGGTGCAGACCACATGGAAGTTCAGCTACTAAGCTTTTGTTTAAATTTAATTTTATTTTTTTTTATATTTTTTTTTATTTTTTTGAAAAGCTTAACTTTTCACACTGAGTATTTCTTGCACAAACATAAAATGAGCTGGGCACTGTTGTAGATCAAGTTTGTTTTTACCTGTCTATTCTCAGTGCCAGGCCTACATGCCCTCCACTCTGATCAGTTTGTATAATGTAGATTTGGATTGCCAAAACTCTGTTCAAAGGTCAAATTCAAGGCCAATACTACACGAGGAAGCCTGTTTTATGGTAAACCCCCCCCCCCCCCCCCAGTAATTACAAATGGAGGGAGCATTTATATATATATATTTTTTTTTTTTTTCTTTCGGTTTTGGATAGAGTAAGGGAGGGTTATATAACCCCTGTCAGATTATTATTTTTGCCCGCTGTCGGTCTCACTTAGACCCCTTTCACACTGGGGCATTTTTAAGGCACTTTAGCGTTTAAAAACGCCTGTAAAGCGCTTGAAAGAAGCCTCATCTGCAATCCCAATGTGAAAGTCCAAGTGCTTTAGGAGCCCCTTTCACACTGCCGGTGCCTGGAAAAACGCTTGTAAAGCGCCGTTTAAACTAGTGGCGCTTTACCAGCGTTTTCGAGCGCTAGTGGGACGCTTCTTACCCATGCTAGTGGCCAAATAAAGGGTTAAAAGCTCCCACAAAGCACTGATGCCAAAATCGCTTTTCAGGCACTTCCCATTAATTTCAATGGGAAGGGGGCGCTTTAGGAGCCGTGTATTCACCGCTCCAAAAGCTCTGCAAAGACGCTGCTTGCAGGACTTTTTTTGACTCCCTGCCAGCGCCTCCAGTGTGAAAGCACTCCGGCTTTCACATTGGGATTGCAGTTGCGGCTTCTTTCAATGGCTTTACAGGCGCTTTTTTTTAACACTAAAGTGCCTGACTAACGCCCCAGTGTGAAAGGGGTCTTAGGAGAGTTACTTCCTGTGCCATAGCCAAACAGGAAGCGAGAGGAAGTCATTGACTGCTTGCCGACCATATACAATACTTGTACTGTGGCAAGGCAGCTCTCCTGCGTAGGATCACATACCTGTATGTGATGCGTGTGCCGGGCTAGGGAGTGCCCCTGCTGTGCTGCGATTGGTTGGTGCGTGCTGCAACCAACCAGCAGGTGCTAGCCGTTGATTGATTGCCGGTGTCTTGCCGAGAAAGTTCCCCTGGCGAATAAGGACCCCCCCCCCCCCTGTACTGCGCAGTTGCTGCGCTTGCGCAGTACGAAGCACAGCGTAGTTTCCGAAAATGGCGAAGCTGTACAGTCAGTCAGCTGTACACGGCGCCTGCGCACTACATTCTAACCCATGTCCAGGTTCGAGCCCCACCATCCAAGTGGACATAGAGTTTGGAATAAAAATATGCCGAGCGCAGCGAGGCTGTGCCAGAAGCGTAGCGAGCCCGCGAGGGGCCCTGTTACAGGCGCGGTGTACAGCTGATTCACTGTCTTCTGCTTTGGCTATTTCCGGCGGCTTCATTGTGCTTTGTACTGCGCTGCGCCTGCGCAGTACAGGGGGGTCCTTGTCCGCCGAGGGGAACTTTCTCGGCAGAACACCAGGCTAGGGAGTGCCCCTGCTGTGCTGCGATTGGTTGGTGCGTGCTGCAACCAACCAGCAGGTGCTAGCCGTTGATTGGTTGCCGACGATCGGCTCCGTAAAAACTACCAAAGATAGCCCTGTGTAGATTCACAAACACAGGGCTGTCTTCTGACAGCAGGAAGTAAGAAAGGGGGAAAATAAAAAAAATAAATAAATAGAAATCAAATACCACTAAAGCTCTATTTGTGGTAAAAAAAATTACATGCATTTTATTTGGGTTCAGCGTCAGATGACCACACAATTGTCAGTTAAATAAACGCAGTGTAATATCGCTAAAAAATGCCTGGTGATGAAGGGGGTAAAACCTTCCGGCGGTTAAGGGAATCCCTTGGCACGCCCAGGTCACCAGAACTAGTGTCCCTACATTACTTTTCTTGAGACAACTACGTTTTTTTGATGTAGACTTTTCAATCATGGTAAACGGGACAAATAGAGGGTGAATCTCCTACTTAACTGGGGCACAGACAACAATGAAAACTGACAGGGGTTCTAATCCTGCTGAATTCTATCCAAAAACGTAAAAAAACAAAAAACTTTTGTTGCTTTTTAGTCATACTTTAAGAATTCATTTTTAAAAGATACCTGTGCTCAGAGGAGGCTCATTGCTGACATCCTTATGAAATGGTAGTCACTTGGCTGTCAACCTTTTACCTACAATAACGTGATAAAAAAAAAAATTCTTTAGCATTCTTTACATTCCACATTAATAATACCAAAATTGGTGTGTGCTGTAAATTGCCTCCAGCATTGTTCTTGCTAGAGGCCGCCATTTTGCTGAAGCCCAGAGCAGTAAATCATTAGACTGTCGGCAAATCGGCCTCTACATTTTTAGGCACAGTGCTGGGAATAATATAGAGCAGCAGGATGAGACGTTACTGGATTATACCTGCAAAAGGGACCTAGAGCGAGACTTACATTTCTGTCTAAAGTTTCACTTTAAATGCAGTGAGTTTCTGACCTGGGGAAAAAGCATGCGTGTCAGGAAGGTGTGAACTCTGCATACTTGTACTGGGTTTGTTGTCTTAGTTCTGAAGCCATTGGATCAGCATGACAGCCGGGGATTAGTATTTTATATAGCAATGGCCGCCTGCATCCTGGCTACAGGTTTCTTTTAAAGCTGAACTCCTAGCAAAGCTAAGGTGCTCCTCCCTTGCAGTGGAGCTGTCCCTGCATCGCAAAGGGGGGGGGGGGCGGTAAAATGCTCATTTTAGGTCTAGGGAGCCATGAAACCATTTATTTGCCAGATCCTCTTCCCACAGGCTCCCTTCAGACTATTAGACCAGTCACTGCGGCCTATTTTCTGCTGTGCTCCAGCAGTCTCAGGTCCTCTAATATTAAAGTCCATTGTTGAGCTCCTTGGCCCTGCATTGGACATGAAGACGCTAAGGGGTGGTCCACCAAGGGAGAATAGGTGAGCGCTGAGGCCCCCCCCCCCCCACAAACTAAACAAGCAATGCTGTCCATGGGCAGCCCCACTGCATTTTTTTTTCTTTTTCCTGGTGATGGGCTTTAAAGCACTATACCACCTAGAACAGGGTGTGCCATTTTGGGTTGACTGCTGCTTTGTGACCTTCCCACTCACTGGTGCCGCCATGAAAACCCTGTGCTGTCCTGGAGTGCAGTCCCCGTGGTTCCCGAGAGCTTAAAGACCCAGCTGGGGATTCAATGTTGCCACACAAAATTAATCATTTTTTTGGTTGGTGTTCCATAGAATCAGATTCTATATTCTTACCTAGAAGAGGGTGGATGTACCCTACAGATTTGGGGGTTTGATATATCTTCGCAGGTTGTTTATGATTTCTTCCTGTCGCTGTTTCAATCCCCTTTCTGTAGAGATAGAGATCAGAAGACGGGAAGATGAGTACAGATTCACAAGTAAGTTTTTTTTTTTTTTTTTTTTTTTCTCCTCCCATAGTACAATCTCGCAGCTCTGATCTGAGCCCTATTGTTCCATGCCCTTCTGCAAACTGTTTGCTCAAGTGGTGCGGTCACCTCCTAATTCTACATCATCGGTGCAGTCGGATTTTTATCTGCAGATTATAGAACATGAAGGCAGTGTGGGGGAAACAAGAGACTATGATTAACTGTAGATTTATTAATGTGGTGTTCCTTTTAATCCAGGTTGTTAAAAAATGAGTAGGCAATAAGTTATTTTTTTGTGCCTTGTATGCTTATGCAGTATATGCAAAGCGCCAGCAATAAATGCCATGTACCACTAACCGCATGTCTGAAAGCTCCTTAAACACTGCACAACCCTGCATGTTGCATCTTTTAACACAATATGATTTATTCCATTTTTTTTATTTTATATTTTTTGTTTTTATTTGAAATTTATATTTTGTGTTTTTGGTTTTTATATCTTTCTTTACTGTTTTTGTGTTAAAGTGGCATTGGTGCATCCCTAATTTTATAGATAAGAGTACCAATACTTGACATGTACTCGCCGATACCAATTACCGATGCCTATCGCCTACAAAGAAGGGTGGTTTGGGAGCAGGGTGGGAGGGGGAAGTGAGGGCAAGGTAGCTGAGGGTGGGGTGGGAGAGTTTAGATGGAAAAGGCTGTGATCACTGGGGGGGGGGGGGTGGGGCTAGGAGGGTTATTGGGAGACATGGGGGCAGAGGTGACAGCTGGTAGAGGGTAGGAGGAGACAACAGGCAGAAGGGACTGCGGGCATGGTATAGGAGACGGCAGGAGAGACTGCGGGCATGGTATAGGAGACGGCAGAAGGGACTGCGGGCATGGTATAGGAGACGGCAGAAGGGACTGCGGGCATGGTATAGGAGACGGCAGAAGGGACTGCGGGCATGGTATAGGAGACGGCAGAAGGGACTGCGGGCATGGTATAGGAGACGGCAGAAGGGACTGTGGGCATGGTATAGGAGACGGCAGACGGGACTGTGGGCATGGTATAGGAGACGGCAGACGGGACTGTGGGCATGGTATAGGAGACGGCAGGCGGAAGGGACTGCGGGCATGGTGTAGGAGAAGGCGGAAGGGACTGCGGGCATGGTGTAGGAGAAGGCGGAAGGGACTGCGGGCATGGTGTAGGAGACGGCGGAAGGGACTGCGGGCATGGTGTAGGAGACGGCGGAAGGGACTGCGGGCATGGTGTAGGAGACGGCGGAAGGGACTGCGGGCATGGTGTAGGAGACGGCGGAAGGGACTGCGGGCATGGTGTAGGAGACGGCGGAAGGGACTGCGGGCATGGTGTAGGAGACGGCGGAAGGGACTGCGGGCATGGTGTAGGAGACGGCGGAAGGGACTGCGGGCATGGTGTAGGAGACGGCGGAAGGGACTGCGGGCATGGTGTAGGAGACGGCGGAAGGGACTGCGTGCATGGTGTAGGAGACGGCGGAAGGGACTGCGTGCATGGTGTAGGAGACGGCGGAAGGGACTGCGGGCATGGTGTAGGAGACGGCGGAAGGGACTGCGGGCATGGTACAACAGGATACCGCCCGTACAGTGTCTTCATACAAAGCCCCCCTGTTCTCTGCCTCCGCATCCAGCCAGGGAGAGCCCGGATCCAGTGCTCTGTGTGGTGGGAAGTCAGAGCTGGAGGAGGGAGGTGTGTAGCAAGGAAAACAACGCTTGTGGGCTGTTGGGATGGGCGGGCCTGCACCTAGCGATGTCAATGGGAGGAGGCGGGGAAGGCACTGTCCGGAGCGACGTCACTTCCGGTGTCGGTTTCCGGTATCGGAGCATTTTTTGCGAGTGCCGATACTCGCAAAAATGGCTACATACATACATACATACATACATACATACATACATACATACATACATACATACATACATACATAAGGAACAGTCCACCGCACTAGATCGAGAGATCGAGGGGGGGGGCAGCCTAAAGGAACAGGCTTGCGCTGGGGGGGGGATTGTCGGGTATATCGCCCCTTTTACTCACCCCTAGACGAAAGTGAACTGCATGGGAAAATTTTATTTTATTTTTTTCCTCAGAGCTCTGCTTTGAAAGTCAAGTCTACAGATTGGATCACTTGTCCATTTCTCATCTTGGGTCCCTGGTTCTGTTATTCTCTATACAGTAGTTACACTTTTGTAGTCAAATTTGGGAGGGGGGGGGGGGGGGTGGCGTTGCTTTCTTTGTGTTTTTTTTATTTTTATTTTTATTTTTTATTTTTTTACGCCTGCCTTTACACGCACATGAACTTTAATGACATCCCAGTCTTAGTCCGTAGGGTTCAATATTGAGTTGGCCCCGCCCTTTGCAGCTATAACAGCTTCAACTCTTCTGGGAAGGCCGTCCACAAGGTTTAGGAGGGTGTCTATGGGAATGTTTGACCGTTCTTCCAGAAGAGCATTTGTGAGGTCAGGCACTGATGTTGGGTGAGAAGGCCTGGCTCTCAGTCTCCGCTCTAATTCATCCCAAAGGTCTTGTATCGGGTTGAGGTCAGGACCCAGTCAAGTTCCTCCACCCCAAACTCGCTCATCTATGTCATTCATTCATTCCAATGGGCAGGGGCGCTGCATGCAGGACTCCTGCACCGCCCCAAGGATCCTGCATGCAGGACTCCTGCACCGCCCCAAGGATCCTGCATGCAGGACTTATTTTTTATTTTTTATTTTTATTTTTCCCGTCCGGCAAGAGCACTGCCCCAGTGTGAAAGCACTCTGGCTGTACTAGTATTTGGTGCTAGGAGTCCTGGTAGATGGTGCACTATATTATATTTTATACCCTGATTTTTTTTTTTTTTTTACGTTGTTGGTTTTATTTTAATGCGGATTCCCTCTTCTATTCCACTGTTTTATTCCATCAGAACTACTGCAGATTGCTGGCATCAGCCCACATGGCAATGCTCTGGGAGCCTCCATGCAGCAACAAGTGAACCAGCAGATGCCGCAGGAGAGGAGGGGAGGCGACGTGCTGGACTCCAATCATGATGACATCAAGCTGGAGAAGAGCAACATCCTGCTACTGGGCCCCACAGGCTCTGGTAAGAGGGAAGCTCCTGATTCGTGTTGAAACTGCAGCAGTTTTCAAATGAATTGAAGTATTTCTAAACGTGGAACTGCCGTTACAACTTCCATTTTTACCTGAAATACATTTATTTATTTTTTTCTAACAGCCCCAGGGCTTGTGGTCATTTACCTCTTTATAAACCTGTCATTCTTTGATATCAAAGTTATACCTATGTTGGGGTTTTTGTGGGGTGTGGGTTTTTTTATTTTTTACTTTGTTTTTTGGTTTTATTCTTTTATTTTTTAATTCTTTATTTTTACAAGAAAAGAAAAAAAACAATAATTGTCGTATTACATTCACATCATATAAATTCTATGACAAAAATTGGTCACCGGGAGTACTCTGTTTCCCTACCTACTTATACTTTGCAAACGTACCGTATTTATCAGCCACACACACACACACACACACACACACACACACCACACACACACACACACACACACACACACACACACACCACACACACACACACACACACACACACACACTTTTTTCCCCCAACAATCGGGGGGAAATCGTGGGTGCGTGTTATACACTGATCCCCCACCGATTCTGAGTCTTTAGGGCATTCTCGTGGCTTTCGCCCCTCTCGCAGTCCCACGAGAGTGGCCTAGAACTATTGAGCGCTGCCGAGATACACAGGACATCCGGCTCTGTATCTCGGCGGCGCCATTTTTAAATTCTGCAGGTGGAACTGGGGCAAGGCTGCATTGATGGGCATTTTAAACGTAAGTTTTTTTTTTTTTTTTTTTTTTTTTTTTATATTATTTTTTTCCCTTAACCGCTTCCCGACGATGTACGTCGGCAGAATGGCACGGACAGGCATAAGGGCGTATATATAAGTCCCTTTTAAAAATGCCGCCGTGCCATTGGGAGCAGCGCGGTCCCGCGCCGGTCGGGACCCCCGTGAGGCCGGTCGCGTGTTCCGCGGACTCAATCGCCGCGGGGACACCCGCGATCGTCTCACGGGAAGGCTGAACGGGGTGATGCGGAAATAAACAGAATCTCTCCGTTCTGCCTAGCAACTAGTGACGCCGATCTCTGCTCCCTGTGATTGGAGCAGAGATCAGCATTCACTAGCTGACAGCCACGCCCCCCCACAGTAAGAAACACACCCCTAGGCATACTTAACCCCTACACTGCCACCCCTGGTTAACCCCTTCACTGCCAGTGTAATTTATACAGGAATCAATGCATTTAAATGGCATTGATTGCTGTATAAATGACAATGGTCCCAAAAATGTCTGTCTGCCATAATGTCGCAAAAAAAAAAAAAAAAAAAAAAAAAGTCACAAAAAAAATCGATGATCGCCGCCATTACTAATAAAAAAAAAAAAAAAATTAATAAAAATGCTATAAAACTATCACCTATCTTGTAAACGCTATAACTTCTGCGCAAACCAATCAATCGCTTATTGCGATTTTTTTTTATTTTTTTTTTTTAACCAAAAATATGTAGAAGAATACGTATCGGCCTAAACTGAGGAAAAGTTTTTTATATATTTTTGGGGGATATTTATTATAGCAAAAAATAAAAAAGAATGCTTTTTTTTTTTTTATTTATTTATTTTTTTTTCAAAATTGTCGCTCTTTTGTTTATAGCGCAAAAAAATAAAAACGCAGGGGCGATCAAATACCACCAAAAAGCTCTATTTGTGGGAAAAAAAAGGACGTCAATTTTGTTTGGGAGCCACGTCGCACGACCGCGCAATTGTCAGTTAAAGTGACGCAGTGCCGAATCGCAAAAAGGGGCCTGGTCCTTTGGCTGCAAAATTGGTCAGGTCTAAAAGTGGTTAAACTTCCCTCCTAAACTTGGGGTGCGTGTTATACGCCGATAAATACGGTACTTAGCCCTCTCCTCCTAGTATGCTTTTTGTACCACGAGTATAATTTTAAAGAATGAGAATGACAAGATTGAATACACGGCTAGCGGTTGCCCTAAGAAGTTTGGGAAAATATGGGCCGGATGGATGAAACATGTTTCTGGAGAGATGGAGGTCTGATGGAAGACGAATGGGTGAAATATGGATAATATAGCATGGAACAGGCTGGAATTGGTAACACAAGGCAGTAGATTAGAATTTTGTTGCATTATTGAAGATTGATGGAGCATGACAGAAACGCGTAGACCGGTTACACCTATTGTAGTTTTTTTTTCTTTATTAACAAGTTGAATCAAATGGATGATGTGATGCACATATCCTGATCATATGTTGCAAGGTTATGTTCGATTACTGCCCTTGTTGTAACTACTACGAATGAGCATTGTAATTGTACATTATTTTTGTAACATGAATAAAACTTACCCTTAAAAAAAGATCATGAGAATGACAGGCTCCAGCCTTCATCATTCACCATGGGGTGGAACAATGTGAAGTGTTATATTAAATGGTCATTAACCTCTTCAGCCCCGGAAGTCTTTTTATCATAATGGCAACAAACTACCCAAATGACCCTGATCAAAAGTTTACATACCCTGGTGATTTTGGCCTGATAACATGCACACAAGTTGACACAAAGGGGTTTGAATGGCTATTAAAAGGTAACCATCCTCATCTGTGATCTGTTTGCTTGTAATTAGTGTGTGTGTATAAAAGGTCAATGAGTTTCTGGACTCCTGACAGACCCTTGCATCTTTCATCCAGTGCTGCACTGAGGTTTCTGGATTCTGAGTCATGGGGAAAGCAAAAGAATTGAAAAGGCTCCGCGGGAAAAGGTAGTTGAACTGTATAAAACAGGGAAAGGGATATAAAAAGATATCCAAGGAATTGAGAATGCCAATCAGCAGTGTTCAAACTCTAATCAAGAAGTGGAAAATTAGGGGTTCTGTTGAAACCAAACTGAAATTTCAGCCACAACTGCCAGGAATTTTTTTTCGGGATGCAAAGAAAACCCACAAATCACTTCAGGTGAAATACAGGACTCTCTGAAAACATGTGGTGTGGCTGTTTCAAGATGCA
This sequence comes from Lithobates sylvaticus, assembly GCA_028564925.1. Classification (NCBI taxonomy): domain Eukaryota; kingdom Metazoa; phylum Chordata; class Amphibia; order Anura; family Ranidae; genus Lithobates; species Lithobates sylvaticus. Next base: position 591,587,147 of record CM053029.1, read on the forward strand.
CAATAAGGAGGCACTTGAAGAAAGATGGGCTGCATGGTCGAGTCGCCAGAAGAAAGACATTACTACGCAAATGCCACAAAGTATCCCACTTACAATACGCCAAACAGCACAGAGAGAAGCCTCAAACCTTCTGGAACAAAGTCATTTGGAGTAATGAGACCAAAATTGAGCTTTTTGGCCACAACCATAAACACTATATTTGGAGAGGAGTCAACAAGACCTATGATGAAAGGTCCACCATCCCTACTGTGAAACATGGAGGTGGATTGCTGATGTTTTGGGGATGTGTGAGCTACAAAGGCACAAAAAAATTTGGTCAAAATCTGATGGCAAGATGAATGCAGTATATTATCAAAAAATACTGGAGGAACATTTGCATTCATCAGCCAGGAAGCTGCACATGGGACGTACTTGGACATTCCAACATGACAATGATCCAAAACACAAGGCCAAGTCCACCTGTCATTGGCTACAGCAGAATAAAGTGAAGGTTCTGGAGTGGCCATCTCAGCCTCCTGACCTCAATATCATTGAGCCCCTCTGGGGAGATCTCAAACGTGCCGTTCATGCAAGACGGTCCAAGAATTTACAGGAACTGGAGGCTTTGTGCCAAGAGGAATGGGCAGCTTTACCATCTGAGAAGATAAAGAGCCTCATCCACAAATGCCACAAAAGACTTCAAGTAGTCATTGATGGTAAAGGGGGCAAAACACGGTATTAAGAACTGGGGTATGTAAACTTTTGATCAGGGCAATTTGGGTAGTTTCTGTTTGTCATTATGATTTAAAGAGTAAAGACAGTTGATTGATAATAAATGGCTTCAGCCAAACACTAACCATGAGTGAAAAATGTTTATTATTCATGTTCTCAGAAAAATGGCCAAGAAATCATAAATTCTACCAGGGTATGTAAACTTATGAGCACAACTGTATATCAAAAGTCTAATTGACAGAAGCAAGCCTGTTTTTAGTTTTTTTTTTTTTTTTTTTTTTTTTTTTTTTTTTTTTTCCCCCCCCCCCCTGATTCCAAATGGGAAATGTGTGGCTGGGCACCTACCTAATTCTGATTTGATCTCCTAAGAAAAAAAAAATTATATTTAAACATTCTTTTGTGTTTGTACAATATATCATGAACAAGAAACAATGTGTGGGTTTTTTTTTTTTTTTTTTTTTGTTTTGTAACCACTTTATTTTTTTTTTTTTAATTTTTTTTTTTTTTACCTTCCATGTTTTTCTTTCTCCACAGGTAAAACTCTTCTCGCACAAACTCTAGCAAAATGCTTGGATGTCCCCTTTGCTATATGTGACTGTACCACTCTGACACAAGCTGGATATGTAGGGGAGGATATAGAGTCTGTGGTTGCCAAACTATTGCAGGACGCCAATTACAATGTGGAGAAAGCTCAGCAAGGTGGGTGTGCCTGTGTGGGTTTTTTTTTTTTTTTTTTTTTTAACCACTGATTTGAACATTTTAGGTAGCGATGGATATATTGGAACCTGGTCATAGGAGTCTCATACTGGTTATGTGCACCCCTGCTTTTATTTATAATACAATAATATTACATGGCCCAGCTGAAAAACTCCCAGAGATGGCATCATCCCTTCCTGCCTTCTTGCTAGGATGTTGCCAGGACACCCACAGCTGTTACTGCTCAACCTCATCACAGGTATGAGCTATCAAACCCAGTGGTGGCTGGTGCCCAACTTTGGTCAAACCAAGTCGCACCCCCCCCCCCCCCCCAATCGCTCGGTAGATCAGCAATACAACACACAACTTTTCCCCACCCCACCCCATCACTCACCCATCCGTCCACCAGCGGTCGAGTGCATGTGAAGAGCTTTACATCAACTGGGACTATCTTGGCAACATCCTTACAGGATGGGATGATGCCACCTCCTGGGAATTTTTCTGCCAGGCTTCAGATGGTATTTAAATAGCCTACCTCTATAGGGCTTTATTTAGCTTTAAACAAAGCTGTACAGTTTATGTACCAGTACCCATTACCTAAAGTGGTTCTTAATCTACAGGTAAGCCTGTAATATCTCCTAAACTTGCACTGTTTAGGAGATATTCAGAGTGCATTCAGCCGGTGGCGTCAAGGGCACATGTGCTGCGAAAGTCCAGTGTTCCGTCAGAATAGGCAACCCGTCAGATTAGGTAACGGAAGTAACGTTCCATCTGCTGAATACTTGCTGTGCGTGCGTAGCAGATTTTCTAATGGGACACAACACCTGCAGTCAGAAGGTGGCAGCGGACATGTTACACCCAGCTATGTCTTGAATTTCAGTTATTTTGGCAATAAACTGAGCGGAAATAAATTTAGTATATTAACATCTGTGATGCTGTTTTGCATGTTACATTTTAAAAGAAGCTCAACGCCAGCAGTAGGAAGGTGGCGGAGGCCATCTTGGTACACCCTGCGCTGGTCAGCGCTAAACCTTTTAGCCTGGGTTCACACTGATGTGAATTTACAGCGGGTTTGATGCTTTTAGGAACACCGATTCGCAGGTCAGATAAAAAGCATAGTATTCCATGGCTTTGGTTCACATCTATGCGTTGTGAATTTGGGGGGAGGGGGGAGAGGGTCCTGTGCGTATTGACTGTGGGTGCAAAGGGAATTCCTATGGTGCAGTGCGAATTTTATCTTCAAAGCTTCAATTGAACTAAATGCACAGCTTTAGGCTTTGAAAATCTAACCTCCGAAACCACATTACAGATCTCCAGTATACTATATTGATTTATATATTCTCACGTTATTCGTTTAAGTGGCTGTTAAATTCAAGACATAACTGGGTGTAGCAAGATAGCCACTGGCGCCTTATGACCGCAGGTGTTCTGTCAGATTTGCAAACCTGCCCAGTTAGTATTCAGCGGACAGGACGTCACTTCCATTACCTAATCCGACGGGTCACCTTTTCTGACACCACCAGCATACCTCCAGAGCCCGTGCGGTAAACGGTGGCTCCTGCGCGCATGTTCGGAAGTGGCGTCATTACGCCCCGGAGTCCGTAAACCCGGAAGGAGGACTGGGGGGGGGAGAGATGGAAGCCCTCTTAGCGGTAACAGTGCGCCACTGGAGGGGCTTCGGTTTAAGGGAAGTCTCTCCATAATGTGCTAGTATGTTGATGCATCATGACTGTTCCATCCAGGGGATATATATGTGTGTGTGTGTGTGTGTGTGTGTATGTGTGTGTGTGTGTGCGTACACACACACGTACACGTTTTACAGGTTAAATATTATGGATTCTATTTTACAAATTCGTTTTATTTTTCCCTCAGGTATTGTCTTTTTAGACGAAGTTGATAAGATTGGTAGTGTTCCCGGAATTCACCAGCTGAGGGATGTTGGGGGAGAAGGCGTGCAACAGGTAAGACTCTGCAACTGTTTCCTGTGTAGCGCATGTGGAATTATGAACATCTCTACATCTAGCAAATATATTGCCGTAGAAAAACAAAGTATACATGATTTTGAAATGTTGCCTCTGTTTTCTTGCAGGGCTTGCTGAAACTGCTGGAAGGGACCATTGTTAACGTCCCAGAAAAAAATTCAAGGAAACTGCGAGGTGAAACCGTCCAAGTGGACACAACAAACATTCTCTTTGTATCTTCTGGAGCCTTTAATGGCCTGGACAGGATTATCAGCAGGAGGAAGAATGAGAAGGTTTGGTCCTAACCTAAAATCTTTTACCTTTTTTTTTTTTTAAGATTATGTTGCGGCAGCACCTTATTTATTTTTGTAATGTGACTGATGTCACGCCGAGTAAATGCATACCTCACATGTCACATTGCGCACACTCATGGTATGGCACCAAACTTCGGTACTAAAAATCTCCATAGGCAACGGTTACATTTTATTTATTTTTTACAGGTTACCTGTTTAGAATTAGAGGAGGTCTAGTGCTAGAATTATTGCTCTCACTCTAACATTCACGGTGATACCTCACATGTGTGGTTTGAATGCCGTTTACATATATGGGCGCGACTTGCGTGCGAGCTCGCGGGGGGCGCTTTGATTTTTTTTTTTTTTTTTTTTTTTTTAACTTTCCCGTTTTTAACATTTATTTTTTCATCACTTTTATTCCTTTTACAAGGAATGTAAACATCCCTTGTAATAGGAATGGTGCATGACAGGTCCTCTTTATGGAGACATGTGGGGTCTATAAGACCCCACATCTCTCCTCCAGGCTGAAAAGCATCAGATCAAAAAAATAAACAAATTGACGATCTGATGAACTTTTGTAACTTGTGACGTAACATCGTGCCCGGGCTACCGAGGATCATAGAAATTGCCGGAGACCATCTGACCCTCAAATCTCTATGCCTCTCCCAGTCGATTCGTTCTCCACGGTCCCCTGAACAGCTGCTATGATCATTCGTTCTTATTGTGCTTGGAATCGCTGGCTGTATAAAAAAAAAAAAAATCATTCAGATATCTCCACTAAAAAGCAGAACGTCGTATTACGTTTGGTATGGAAGTGGTTAAAAAAAATAAAATAAAAATGTTTTTAGTTATACTTTTAATAGAGTTGAGGTAGGTATTCTAATGCATTAGGTTTTTATTGCTGTCTGTGGCCCCATTAGGGAGATCCACCCTTATTTTATTTTTCCTGATTTACCATTATTGAAAGTTAAAAGAAAAAAAGAAAAATCCCAAACCCCAAAAAAGTAATAGGGGGAAGAGGGGGAAATCTTTCAATGGGGACATTATTTGTGGTGACTTGGGGGGGGGGGGGGGGGCAAGTAATTCCCTTTTGCAGGGAATTTAATCTACCTTCTGTTTTTGGCTATGGGACAGAAAGCAAAGGGAAATCTCCGCAATGGGACATACATGGCAAAAAAAAAAACTGGCAGAGGTTATAACCCTTCCTTGCGCAATCCAAAGTGGAAAAGTTTTGCCTACGCTTCCACTGTGACTTTTTTACTACAGCGTGGGCCCACATTTCTGGGAGGGCGCCTATTGAAATCCTCCCGTGATTGGGGGTAAAGAGCCAATCCCAGCGGCTCTTCACCATGTGACCAGCTGTGTGCAATCACAACTGATCAATGTAAACCTGGATTTGCCAGTTATTGGCCAGTAAGCGGCAATCCCCACAGGGGGACATCTACACTAATAACCGGGGCACTCATCAACTCAGGAGAAAAATTACTTATTTACAAAATTATATAACAAACTTAAACTTTTTTTTCCACAATTATTGGTCTTTTTTTTTTTTAGTTTTTTGTTTTGCAAAAAATAGAAGCCACAGTGGTGATTAAATACCACCAAAAAGCTTTGTCTAAAAAAAAAACGAAAAAAAAAATCTAAAAATTTTGGCCTGGGCAGGAATGGGGTGAAAGTGCATGCTAGGCAAGTGGTTAATCCGTGTGAATTATTTACCAGACCTTATGCTTTAAATTACTTGGTTGTGTGTTTTTTTTTTTTCTGCTCTGGTAGTACTGAATGTACATGTAGCCTATAGACAGGTGGTTATTTTTAGCCTTGCTTGTACAGTGTTTAGAGTTCTTTTAATAGAACTAGTTTCCATCCATGTATCTTCTCAGACCTATATTTATGACTGCACGACCACCATATCTACCTGGAGTTGTTGTTTTTGTTGTAACTGCTTAAAGGGATTGTAAGGCTTCAGTGTTTATATATATATATATATATATATATATTATATATATATATATATATATATATATATATATATATATATATATTATATATATAAATTTTTTTAATAAAAATCATACTTCCACTGTGCAGCTCATTCTGCACAGAGTGGCCCGATCATTGACTTCTGAGGTCCCTCAGCGGCTCCTCCTCTTATCCGATGACCCCCTAGGACAAGCATTCTGCCGGGGGGGGGGGTTTACCTTGCGGGCGCACTCCTGGGTCCAGCATTTGTCCATGAAAAGCACTCCCTAGGCACACATTTAACCCCTTGATCGCCCCTGATGACCCCTTCCCTGCCATTAGTACAGCGACAGTGCAAATTATTTAGCACCCATCACTGAATTGGTTTCTCTGGTCCCCAAAAAGTGTCGGGTATCCGATTTGTCCGCCGTAATGTTGCAGTCCTGCCAAGTCGCTGTTGGCCGCCATTACTGGTAACAAAATAAACAAAACAAACTCCATAAAAAATATCCCCTAGTTTGTCCAAATGTTATAGCAGCTACAAAACAAATATAAGATTATTGGAATTTTTTTTTTTAACCAAAAATACGCAGCAGAATGCATATTGGCCTAAACGCAGAGGTGATCAAATACCACCAAAAAAAAGCTTGTGGGGAGGGGACATGCGTTTTATTTGTGTACAGTGTTGCACGACCGCAATTGTCAGTTAGACCCCCTTTCACAACAAGGGCGTTTTGCAGGCGCTATAGCGTTAGAAATAGCACCTGCAATCCGCCCTAAAACAGCTGCACCATTGTCTGCAGTGTGTGCTGGCAGGACGTCAGGAAAAGTCCTGCCAGCAGCTTCTTTGGAGCGGTGAATTCACCGCTCCTCCAGTGCTGCTCCCCATTGAAATCAATGGGGCAGCGCTGTAATACCGCCGGCAAAACGCTGCTAGCGGCCGAAATGCGCCGCAAATCCGCCAGTAAAATAGCTGTGTTTTACCGCCGACACAGTGTGAAAGGGGTCTTAAAGTAATGCAGTGCCGTATCGCAAAAAAAAAATGGCCTGGTCAGGAAGTTGGGGGGGGGGGGGGGGGTAAACCTTCCGGGGCTAAAGTGTGATGTCATACTTACCTGCTCTGTGCAGTGGTTTTGCACAGAGCAGCCCTGCTGCTCGTGGCCCCTCCCTCCTGCCCCCACCCGAAGTAGCTTGCTATGGGGGCAGCTGACCTGCTGCTGTGTCCATTCAGACACTGAGCTGTGGTTCGGCCCCCCTCTCCTTTATTGTCTCACTGACTTTGACCCAGTAGCGCCCGCTGTGTTGTCTCAGCCAATCAGGAGGGAAGTCCTGAATGGAGATAGGGCTCTGGTAAGTATGGGTGGGTGGGTGGGGGCTGCTTAACACAGAAGATAAACCTTCTGCCTTTACAACCATTTTAAGTGATTCACGCTTCTGCAGTAATCCTCACCATCTCATCATAGGGAGTCTGCAGCTCAGGTCAAATATCCCCCATGTCGGCTCTTGTCACGATGTAGAAATGCTATGTGTCAGAAAATCTTCCTTGTTGTATTTTGGTGTAATTTATGTACATGTCACTGCTTGACAGGAATAAATGCAGTTATTCTAAAAATATATTGCATGTTTGTACGCAGGAAACCAAATGTAAAACAGGAAAGGTTGAAGACAAAGGAATGCATGGAAATATTTTTTGCCATCTAAAAAGCACATGGATTACATGGCAATACTTGCACATTGCATCCATTTTACACACCTTTCTTCTTTAACCTCTTCTGGAGCGCCGCACACAGATATACTGCATCAGAGCGGCCCTCCTGCGTGAAATCGCCTACCTGTACGTCATTTCCTGTACCTGTGGGCACACTCCCCCGGCGACCCGATATTCACTGGCGCCTCACAATCGTTCTCAGGACAGGCAGAATGGGAGTCTAGGTCAGTGGTGGCGCGAACCTTGGCACCCCAGATGTTTTGGAACTAAATTTCCCATGATGCTTATGTACTCTGCAGTGTAGCTGAGCATCGTGGGAAATGTAGTTCCAAAACATCTGGAGTGCCAAGGTTCACCATCACTGGCCTAGGTAAACAAGGCAGACTGCCGTTCTGTGAGTGGAAGGTGGAGATCTTGTGTTTCTGCTAAGCAGGAACACAGATCTGTCTTCACCTAGTCAAAGCACTCCCTAGGAGCACATTTAATCGCCCCTGATGTTAATCCATTCCCTGCCAGTGTCAGTACAGTGACAGTGTGGTTTATTTTATTTTTTAGCGCTGTATTGGTGTCACTGGTCCCCAAAAAATCACTTGGTGTCAGACTTGTCCGCCGCAATGTTACAGTCCTGCTGATCGCTTCCATTACTAGTAAACAATAAAGAAAAACAAATCCATAAATATATCCCATAGTTTGGTTTGTGCAAAAGTTATAGCATCTACAATCACTATATGCTTATTGGGATTTTTTTTCTTTTTTTAGAAAACTGAATACATATTGGCCTAAATTGATGAATACTTTTTTTTTTTTTTTTTTTTTCTTTTTTTTTCCTTCCTCCCTTTAACCACTTCCCACACACGTGCCGTCATATGACGTCCTAGACTTTTAGTGGGGATATCTGAATGATGGGTGCTTGCAGGCGGTCCTCCGGTGCTTCTGCCGACCTGGACTGTAAAGTCAAAACATCGCGCCCGGCCTCCGAGAGATCATAGAGACTTCTGTGGACCATCTGGCCCGCCAGATTCTCCATGGTCAACTTCCGGAGGGCGTGGTTTTATGACTTCAAGCCCGGCCTCTGCATTGGAAAATAAAGAGGGTTGAGGGGGATTTTGAATGAGGTGGGTGGGAGTGGCTAAATAAGTCGGTTTTGAAAAGGATACCGTTCTTGTCACAGCATAACATAAATGTAATTAGTTAATATACAATGTTAAAAACCATGTATGGTGAAAACGGTAATACAGTATGGTTAATGGTAAGATCTTCTATGGGAAAACAAAATAAGATGACAAAAATTTAGTACATGCAGTATATTGAAATCAATAGATCTGCTACAGAATGGGTGCATGCAGTAGGCCGACGCATTTCATGTATATAAAATTACACTCTTCAGGGTCTAATCTCTCTCAACCCTATGGATACTTGCAAGCCTGTTGAGTCTGCATCCAGACAGGGAGGGCTGCCAGAGGTATCATTCCTGGGAGCTGAGGTCGGAACCTGGCATTGAAAAGACTGGGCACATACCATGATCCCCACAAAGATGAAAAACACAATAGGTGCGTTGTAACTACATAGGGTACCACTAATGAAATGTAAATAGAAATCCAACACCACAAATCCATATAAAGGATATGAGCATTTGAAAATATGCCTCGGCTGGGAAGCCGATCGTGTTTTTTTAGTTTTTTTTTTTTTTTGTTTCAGGCTTCCCAGCCTAGATCTGGGGACTTGGAGATCCCAGATCTCGCTGTGCCCTATTCCAAGGGAAGTTGCATTCCTTGTAATAGGAATAAAAAAAAAAAAAGCATCTAAATAAATAAAAAATATAAGAAAAATTAACAATAAAGTGTGCTCGCTGAAGTGAACGCATACGTAAGTCGCACCCACATATGTAAATGGCGTTCAAACCACACGTGAGGTATTGCCGTGAACCGTAGAGCGAGATCAAAATTCTAGCTCCTCTAACTCTGAAATGGTAACCTGTAAAGATTTTTAAAGCTTATGGGAATTTTTACGGAACCAGTTTGGCGCCATTCCACGAGCGGGCATAATTTTAAAGCGTGACATGTTGGTTATCCATTTACTCGGCGTAACATCTTTCATATTATGACAAAAAATTGGGCTAACTTTACTTTTTTTTTTTTCAAAAAAACGAGTTTGAAAAATTGCTGCGCAAATACTGTGTGCGATTTACTCATTTATTCAGGGAAGCCAATCCCACAAACACCTAACAACAATTGTCCCAGAGCCACCCCCATCAAATCATTCTCTGCAGCTATTACCTTTTGTACCACCACCCCGTCCCTTTAGAATGTAAGCTCTACGAGCCAGACCCTCCTTTACCTTTTTTGTATTGAACTGTAATTGTGTTGTCCCCCCTCTACATTGTAAAGCGCTGCGTAAACTGTTGGCGCTATATAAATCGTATGTAATATAATAATAATTAAAAAGTTGCAACGACCGCCATTTTATTCTTTAGGGTCATTGCTAAAAAAAATAAATGTATGTTTGGGGGTTCTGAGTAATTTTCTAGCAAAAAAATTATGATTTTTTTCTATGTAGGAGAGAAGTGTCAGAATTGGCCAGGGTGGCAATGGGTTAAAATAATCATGTCATACTTGCCTGCTCTGTGTGTAATGGTTTTGCAGAGCGGCCCCAATCCTCTTCAGCATAGTTCAGCTAGTGTATGGTCAGAGGCCCAGGAGAGATATTGGCAGCTCGTAGTATCCGGGTGCAGGACTAAACTCAGACACTTTACAATCACTTTAAATCCATAGAATGAGGGTGTAGTTTTAAAGTCTTGTGTGTATTTATTTATTTTTTTTTTTATAGAAGAAAAAAAAAGTTATACTTGCCTGCTCCTTTTTGCACAGAACAGCCCTCGATCCTCCTCTTCTTGGTCTCCCTTTGGTGATTCTGGCCCCTCCCTCCTGTACAGTTCCCCCACAGCAAGCAGCTTGCTATGGGGGGGGGGGGGGCTACTGAGCAGAGTCGCAGCTCCCTGTGTCCATTCAGACACGGGGCCCAGCCCACTCTCTCCCCTGATTGGCTAGTTGACTTTGACAGCGGCGGCAGCCAATGGCGCCGCTGCTGTGTAACAGCCAATCAGGAGGGAGAATCTCGGATGGCTGAGACACTCGTGAGCATCGCTGGACAGAGGGGGACCTTCGGGTAAGTATTAGCGGGGCTGCTGCATACAAAAGGCTCATCTTAATGTGGAACTTCAGTCACTTTCAGCTTTCCCTCCTATTAAATCTTCCTCCCTTGTTAGAAATATCCCTTGTTGGATAGTAAAACTTATTATTTTTATTTTTTTTTTCCTTCTGCCTGTAAATGCCTTATACAGCTTCCTGTTTCTTGCGTGGTAAAAAGCCTAGGCTTATGACCTTGTGCACAGCTCTCCTGAGAGTTTGCCAGGAAGGGAGGGGGGGATGAGTCCTAAGAGGGCCAATGAAACCTGTAGAGCTGGAGGTGTGCGTCTGTGTGTACAGTCAGAAGCTTCAGCTGCCCACAGTTAAAATGGATGCCGTCAGACTCAGTGGAGGGAGATTTCTGCAGCACATTTGGCAAGTACAGAATTAGTGTGTGTGTGTATGTATGTATGTATATATATATATATATATGTATATGTGTGTGTGTGTGTGTATATGTATATATATATATATATATATATATATATATATATATATATATTTTATATATATATATATATATATATATTATATATATATATATATATATATAAATATATATATATATATATATATATAATGTGTGTGTGGTTGGAGGGAAGCTTCAGAATGTCAAAGATGTTTTTATTACAGATCATGTGAGCAGACTGCAGTTCCTTTTTATTAAGCTAAAAAAAAACACCTGACTTTACCACTCCTTTATGTAATACAAAAATAGTTTTTTTTTATGATGCTTACTGCTTTTTCTCAGGAAGTTGCTATAGATTGGCAACCACCCCAACCTATAACTAGACTTTGCAGTAAGGTGCACATGGAAAGGGAACAGGGACGCCGTTGCTACCGATGTTGGGTTTTTCCACACTCTGTAGCAGGCGGACATGAATGTGCAAAGCTGCTTTTCAAATTCACATACCTTTTTTAGCAGAGGTCCAGTGTTTACATATCCCGGCTATAGCCCTGCTGTCAGCATTTTCATGTCTGAGACGCTGACTACAGTGTCGTCCTCTCCATTCACTGACGTGACGTTTTGTGTGGGTTTTTTTTTTTTTTTTTTTCCTCGCTACCAATTCTGATGTGAAGAGTTCTCTGCTTCCCACAAGTTCAATTGAAGTTGTTTGAGGCATAACAGAAAAACGTCTGACGGAGGTTTTTTTTCATTGCAACTTTGTAAAACAGTTCACATCAATATATACAAGTAGGGCACACTGAGCAGTCTTTGGGGTACTAAAACATCTTAGAATAGCAGCAGAGAATGTGAATCTCATGATTTTGAGACCTATTGGCACACACAACACATTGATTACTGGTATAATCCACCAAATAAAAAATAAACGCAGCCATAACATTTTAAGTGTGTGTGTCTAAATAAATTAGAGATGGATAGATATATATCTATCAGGGGCGGACTGACAACTCATGGGGCCCCCGGGCAATAGGAGATTATGGACACACACGCACACGCACACTCACTATGCAATCACACAGTATACACATACATGTACACACAGTATACACAGACATGTTTCTATTGGCTGAGAAGGTACTGGAGAGGTGGGGCAGCTATAATCTCTGGATTTTTAGACCAAAAGGATGTCGGTAAGGGACATTTCAGAGACAGATGTGGTGGATTAGAAAATTTGAGTGGTCTAATGCAGTGTTTCTCACCTCAGTCCTCAAGGCGCCCCAACAGGTCATGTTTTCAGGTTTTCCATTATTTTGCACAGATGATTGGATCAGTTTTACTGCCTTAGTAATTACCACAGCTGTTTCATCTGAGGGAAATCCTGAAAACCCGACCTGTTGGGGCGCCTTGAGGACTGGAGTTGAGAAACACTGGTCTAATGGTCAGTCCGCCCCTGATTTTTGATAGATAGATAGATTAGATAGATGGATAGATAGATAGAGATAGAGCAGAATTTGGTTTCTTGGTCTTTTTTTTTTTTTTAAGAGAATATAAATGACACACTTTTCTTTCATGGTTAGTGTTTGTCTGAAGCCATTTACTATCAATCAACTGTATCTACTCTTTTTAAATCATAATGACAACAGAAACTACCCAAATGACCCTGATCAAAAGTTTACATACCCCAGTTCTTAACCACTTCAGCCCGGACCAATTGGCAGCCAAAGGACCAGGCCCCTTTTTGCAATTCGGCACTGCGTCGCTTTAACTAACAATTGCGCGGTCATGCGACGTGGCTCCAAAACAAAATTGGCGTCCTTTTTTCCCCACAATTAGAGCTTTCCTTTTGGTGGTATTTGATCGCCCCTGCGGTTTTTATTTTTTGCTCTATAAACAAAAATAGAGCGACAATTTTGAAAAAAATGCAAATATTTTTTACTTTTTGCTATAATAAATATCCCCAAAAAATATATAAAAAAACATTTTTTTTCCTCAGTTTAGGCCGATACGTATTCTTCTACATATTTTTGGTAAAAAAAATCGCAATTAGTGATTAGTTTGCGCAAAAGTTATAGCGTTTACAAAATAGGGGATAGTTTTATAGCATTTTTATTAATATTTTTTTTTTTTTTATTAGTAATGGCGGCGATCAGCGATTTTTATTGTGACTGCGACATTTTGGCGGACACATCGGACATTTTTGACACATTTTTGGGACATTTGTCATTTATACAGCAATCACTGCTATTTAAATAGCACTGATTCCTATGTAAATGACAGTTGTAGTTAGGGGGTTAACCACTAGGGGGCGGGGAGGAGTCAGTGTGACGTGTTGTTTTTTTTTACAGTAGGGGGCGTGGCTGTACGTCTGACGTCATTGATCGGCGTTCCCGATGACAGGGAACCGCCGATCACTGACAGTCAGTGTAGGAAGCGCGGGGAGAGGTTTGTTTACATAGACCTCTCCCCGTTCTTCAGCTCCGTAACCCGATCGCGGGATACCAGCGGCGATCGGGTCCGCTGGTCCCGCGGCCGGGGTCACGGAGCTCCCGACCGGGTCGCGAGCGCGCCGCTAGCGGCGCGCGCGCGCGACCCACAGGCAGGCACATGCACGATCACGTATATATACGTGATTTTGCCTGCCCGTGCCATTCTGCTGACGTATATATGCAGTGGCCGGTCGGGAAGCGGTTAATATCGTGTGTTGCTCCCTTTAACATCAATGACAGCTTGAAGTCTTTTGTGGCATTTGTGGATGAGGCTCTTTATCTTCTCAGATGGTAAAGCTGCCCATTCCTCTTGGCACAAAGCCTCCAGTTCCTGTAAATTCTTGGGCTGTCTTGCATGAACGACACGTTTGAGATCTCCCCAGAGTGGCTCAATGATATCGAGGTCAGGAGACTGAGATTGGCCACTCCAGAACCTTCACTTTATTCTGCTGTAGCCAATGACAGGTGGACTTGGCCTTGTGTTTTGGATCATTGTCATGTTGGAATGTCCAAGTACATCCTGTGCACAGCTTCCTGGCTGATGAATGCAAATGTTCCTCCAGTATTTTTTGATAACATACGGCATTCATCTTGTCATCAATTTTGACCAAGTTTCCTGTGCCTTTGTAGCTCACACATCCCCAAAACATCAGCGATCCACCTCCGTGTTTCACAGTAGGGATGGTGTACCTTTCATCATAGGCCTTGTTGACTCCTCTCCAAATGTAGTGTTTATGGTTGTGGCCAAAAAACTCAATTTTGGTCTCATCACTCCAAATGACTTTGTGGCAGAAGGTTTGAGGCTTGTCTTTGTGCTGTTTGGCATATTGTAAGTGGGATACTTTGCAGCATTTGTGTAGTAATGGATTTCTTCTGGCGACTCGGCCATGCAGCCCATCTTTCTTCAAGTGCCTCCTTATTGTGCATCTGGAAACAGCCACACCACATGTTTTCAGAGAGTCCTGTATTTCACCTGAAGTTATTTGTGGGGTTTTCTTTGCATCCTGAAGAATTGTTCCTGTTAGTTGGTCTACCTGACCGTGGTTTGGTTTCAACAGAACCCCTCATTTTCCACTTCTTAATTAGAGTTTAAACACTGCTGATTGGCATTCTCAGTTCTTTGGTGTGTGTGTGTGTATATATATATATTATATATTTTTTATATATATTTATATATATATATATATATATATATATATATATATATCTATCTATCTCTCTATCATATATATATATTTATATATAATATATATATATCTATATCTATATTTATATCTATAATTTTTTCACCTGCTTACACTACTTCTGGCAGCCTTGTCCAAGAGGGTAAACTTCCACATGCGGGAGGTGAGAGCCTTCACGACTCTGCTGTGGGGGCAGAACAGCGGTGATGTGAGATCCTCTGCTGCCTGATTGGCAGAGACTGCAGCGAGCGCCGCGCGGAGGAGGTCTGACCAATATCTGTACATTTTTGGCCGATCGCGACAATTTGAAAAATTTGACTATTGGCAGTGCCGATAATCGGCAGACCCTTAATATTTTGTAGTTTTTCAAGCAAACTTTTATTTTTTATTTTTTTTTTTGGGTGTGTTAAGTACTTTCCAGCTTCCAGGGCATCAGCCAGGTATGCTGTATATACTTATTTACATTGGCCAAGGCTGGCCTTTGAAACTAAAAATATACCATGCCTGGAATTCTAATGGCATAAAAGACTTGCTAAAGCACAAGTGTCTTCAGGTATAGAAGTTTTTGTATGATGGGCTCAGTGCATTTACAGGTTGGTTCTTGGCTTGGCAGACAATTTATGTGATGCATTGTTACTCAGCATTTCACAATCTTTGGTGTGTACTTAAATCTAACCTTTTTTATTTTTTTTGTCTTCTCTTCAGTATCTGGGATTTGGCATAACCTCTAACTTGGGTAAAGGACGGCGAGCGGCAGCAGCAGCTGACCAAGCGAATGCCAGCGCAGAATCCAACGCCGTGCAGGACATCGAGGAGAAAGACCGTTTATTACGACTTGTAGAGGCCAGGGACCTTATAGAGTTTGGCATGATCCCGGAGTTTGTGGGACGTCTTCCCGTAGTGGTACCACTTCATAGCCTTGATGAGGAGACCCTTGTGCGCATTCTCACAGAACCCAGAAATGCTGTCGTTCCACAATACCAGGCTCTGTTCAGCATGGATAAGGTTTGTTTGTATTTTGGGACTTGTAGGGTCAGCTGTCAGCACTCTGTAGCAATTGCAGCCCCCCCCCCCCCTGTGTATATTGTCTCTAGAAATGGTATCATGCCATCTCTTTGCAACCAACTGCACTCGCTGACCATTTGTCACAGTATAGTTATCTGCACTTTATAACAAGAGTCTGTACTTGCAGCTGATCATTGCTGAAAGCTAGGCTAGGTGTCCTCCAAACAAAAGCCCACTGGTTGGTTACTGGCATTTTTCTTCCCTATTTCCCCCCCCCCCCCCCCTTCTTACCTTGCTGGATGAATGCGTAGCATAACAGCAATAACAGAGTAGCCTTAAAGCTGTTCGGCACACATTTCATTTAGTAAATCTCTTTGCCTTCCAAATCAGGCAAAGAGTACTAAATGAGATGTGTTTTTTTTTTTTTTTTTTTCACTTACCTTGTAATTGATGACTTCCTGTCCTCAGTCTCTGCGGGGGTGGGCGGGGTCTGTGCGGGGATCCTCGTCACGCCGCACTGTCTCCTGGGATCTGGTGTCATTGATCCAGGAGACAGTGCGGCCATCTTCCGAAATCTCGCGAGATTTCGGGCACATCTTCCGAAATCTTGCGAGATTTCGGACACATCTTCCGAAATCTCGCGAGATGTCGGCAGATGTGCCGACATCTCGTGAGATTTCGGAGAACGTGAGCTGCACTTTGCCGTTACTGCGCGCGCGCGAGCTCGGCGCAGTAACGGCGGTGCATGCTGGGCCATCTAAAGTGCCTGTGTGGTTTCCCATGCCCACAGGCAAGATGGCCCCAGCAGAGAAGAAGAATATAAAGAATCTTATCGGAGGAAAACTGAGGGCGATCGAGATGGAACAGGTGAGTCCCCCAATTTAGGTAAACATCCTTTGTATACCCCCCCCCCCCCCAAAAAAAAAAAAAGAATAAACACAGTGCAGAACCGCTTTAAAGGAGTTGTAAACCATCCATGTTGTTTTTTTTTTTTTTTTTTTTTTACTCGCCTGGCCCCGGATTTCCCTCGGTGGAGACGTGCTCTCCCTCTCTGCACGGGGTCCTGGCTCTTGATTGGATGGATTGATGGCAGCGCAGCCATTGGCTCCTGCTGCTGTCAATCAAATCCAATGGCGTGGGCGCTGAATGCTGGACTCAAGGGCACGCCCACTGGGTAACCCCCCCCCCCCAGGGAGAGCGCATCTCCTAGGGGGTTATCTGATGCGGGAGCAGCTACCAGCGCCGCCGGGGGACCCCAAAAAAGGATGATCGTGGCCACGCTGTGCAAAACAAGCTGCACCGTGGAGGTAGGTATATGTTTGTTAATTTAAATAAAATGTAAAAAACAAGCCTTTATGCACCGTACACACAATCCGAATTTCCAACGACTGATCAGCGGCCGATTTCGCTTAATAGTCGCAAGTAGAGATCGAAAAGCTAAATAAAGTCACAAATTCTCATACGACAGAAAAAAGAAATCGGAAGCGATGTAATGTATTTGTATTGAGTTTTCGGACGACAACTATACTGACCGAAAATCGTACGATTGGGAATCGTACGAGGAAAATTATTGTGCATGCCCGATCGAATAAGATCGGATGAACGGTCGTGATCGGCTGTCGAAAGTAGTGTACACACGATCTGAAAATCGGACCATCGTTTTCGTGCGATATTCGGATCGTGTGTACTGGCCATTACACTCTTTAAGCCGGCCAGATTTTCTTTATTTCAACCAAAGTCAGTGTTGATGAGGATGGGGGAATCCCTCCCGCGGAGCCATTGTGTACTCCTGGTGGGGGAAGCCATCCCCACTGGGAGAACACCGTGATGACTGCTAGTGAGTAAAATGGGCCCCCCCTATCCAAAATAAAAATAAAGGTGTGCCTTTTCAGTTTTTTTTACTTTAGTAATGTAACTTGGGAATACATTTTTGCTGTGTTTTTTTTTTAAATTTTAAAACTTGTGTCCATTTTGCAGTGCGAGTTGAATGTTACCGAAGGTGCTCTAAGAGCAATCGCTAGGCTGGCATTGGAACGAAAAACTGGTGCTAGAGGACTGCGGTCAATCATGGTGAGCTCAATTCTTCTGCATCCAACACATTTTTGGTGCTTTTCTTACTGCAAAAAGCGCAGATTATTTTATTCTGAGAGTTTTGTTTGCGGATATAGAAAATGCTGACTGTGTACTAAATATGAAAGGGTCTGTCTGCTTGTGAACTTGTTATATATGCACAAGTTTTTTTCTCTTGCAAAGATATGTTAAACTAAATGCAACTATGCTGAGGGCAGACGGTGGGTACAGGCATAATCGCGTACATGTGAATTTTTAATTTTAAAATTTTCAGGTTTTTTTTCGTTTATGTAATAGTGGTGATCAAATACCACCAAAAGAGGGCTCTATTTGTGTGGAAAAAAAATGAAAATTTTAATTTTGGGTACAGTGTAGCATGACTGCCAGTTAACCACTTACCCACTGGGCACTTAAACCCCCTTCCTAACCAGACCAATTTTCAGCTTTCGGTGCTCTCACACTTTGAATGACAATTACTCAGTCATGCAACACTGTACCCAAATTCATTTTTTGTCCTTTTTTTTTTCTTCACACAAATAGAGCTTTCTTTTGGTGGTATTTAATCACCGCTGGGTTTTTATTTTTTGCATTATAAATCAAAAAATACAGAAAATTTTGGTTTAAAAAAAAAAAAAAAAATTCTTTGTTTCTATTTGAAGTGATTGTAGCCGTATTAGTGCAATTGTGACAGAGAAAATTGAGTACTGTCCGTGATACTTTTTTTTTATTTGCACTAACATATCATTTTTCATGGACGAGCTTTCGGGGTGTGTCCCCTTCTTCAAGGTCTAAGCAGTACTGATTCACAAAAGTTTTAGCAGAAGGTAAAATGGTAAAAACAAAAGAAAAAAAAAAATCTGAGGGGTAGGAGAAGAAAAACAAACACATACATATACAAATCAATAGTATGGCAATGGTAATAAAGCTATCAGCAAGTGAGATAAGACAGAGGGAAAGCTATAGACTGGAGGGGGGGGGGGGGGGGAGAGATCAGTCACAGAGGGGGGTCATAAAACTTTAGTATAGTGGGTGAGGAAACCAATATCCAAATTTAAGCCATTGTTTTTTGTGTCAAAAAGAAGTATCATTCTTAGCTCAAATGTTTTCCTTTCCTGGATAGTTCTGAAATTCCCTTTAAGAACTAAAACATTGAAGTCTTCTATAGTGTGGTCCGGTTGTGAGAAATAATGTCCCACAGGTGTGCAGAGACCATCTTCCTTATGTTCCTTGATGGTGTGTCTGTGCAAATTCATCCTCACTTGTAATTTCTGTCCTGTTTCACCAACATAAGATCCTTTGCTACACCTGTTGCGTATTTTTTTGGCAACTGACCAGCGCTGTGGGCACTCTACATCCAGCCCACAGCGCTGGTCCCATCTCTCCCCCTCCCCGCTTCTCCCCTTTCACTGTACCGATCGGTACAGAGAGGGAGGGAGGAACCGGCGTCATGACGTGACGCTGTTTTTTTTTTTTATTTTATTTATTTATTTTTTACATGTGATCGCTCCGTCATTTGACGGAGTGATCATGTGGTAAACGGCCGCTATTACCGTGATTCTCGGTGTCCACCCAGAATAAGCCGCCCGCGCTGTAGCCGTCTTTTGGCTATGGCCTGGTCGGCATGTGGTTAAAGTAGCGTAGTGATAGCAAAACATGTCCTGGTCCGGAGCTGAAGTGGTTAAGTAAACTATCTCATGAAACGTTTTTCTAAATCGCTTATCTAAGTAATTTTAAAATGAGGGTGCGTTGACAGTCGCTGCTTCAGAATGTGGTGTATAAAAAGGAAAAGCAAAAGTTTGGGGGAAATATTAGAGCATTAGTACCATGAATTTCATCATGCACAAACCCTAAAAGTAAAAAATGAATGATGCCATGCATTTTTTTTTTTTTTTTTTTTTTGGCAGTATGGATGTATTTTGATCAATCACTGACTTGATTTTGTATTTTTCTTTTTTTTTATTCTAAATCGTTTACCATTTTAGGAAAAGCTGCTTCTTGAGCCGATGTTTGAGGTTCCGAACTCTGACATAGTGTGCGTGGAGGTTGATCAGGACGTAGTGGAAGGAAAGAAAGAGCCTGGTTATATCAGGTAAGTCTGAATAACAGCTGCTTCCTTGTGTAGATGAGTAAAGTACCTGCTCTCCCCCAGCAATTGCATTAGGCATCTCCTGCTACTGCATGGAGATGGGGTGCTTTCACACTTAAAGTGGTGTTCCACCCAAAAAAAAAGTCATGAATGTGCCACAAAAAAAAAAAAATTTGGAAATGTTTTTTTTCTTTTTTTTTCTCACTTCTAAATGGCTGTTGCTAGGGGGTCCCTCATAGTTTGCCTCCTTCACTTCCCGTCACAAGGGCTCAGCTCTTCCCCCCCCCCCCTCCCTCTTGTCAATCATCTGAAACACGTTCCAGATGATTGCGCGGCCAATCACGGCGCGCCGCTCATGCATGCGCAGTGGGTGCTTGGCTGTGAAGCCACAGCCGGGCGCCCACAGTTACGATGCCAGTGCCGCCTCGTGGATGGGGAGACGAGCGAGGCTTCGTTCCCCCGCATCGCTGGGACAGGTGAGTGTCCGATTATTAAGTCAGCAGCTGCAGTATTTAGCTGCTGACTTGTAATTTTTTTTTTTTGTTTGCTTTATTATAATGGGAACACCACTTTTAAATAAAAAAAAAAAATAATTAAATAAATAATAAAACCTGTACAATTTATTGCTGTGTATGTGTAGCTCCACTGATATTGGTTCAGTGGAAGTCTCCATTTGTGCACAGAAAAACATGCAGAAACAGACACTTTTAATTCATTTCCTAGTCATCTCCTTCCACAATGAGGAGAGCTGCTAAGCGGCAATCCACACAGGGGACATCTACACTGATAATCAGGGCACTGATCATCAGTGCAGCACCAACAGTGATCCTCAGTGCCGCTGAGAAAAATTACTTTATTTACTAAATTTTATAACAAACTAAAACCTTTTTTATTCAAAATTTTCAGTCTTTTTTTTTTTTTTTTTTTTTTTTTTTTTTGTGGCAAAAAATAAAAAAAAGTGAGCACTTTCACCCCCTTCCTGCCAGGGACAAATTTTCAGTTTCCAGCGCTGTCACACTTGCGTGGTCCTGCAATGCTGCACCCAAATTTTTTTTTTTTTTTTTGTTTAATTTTTTGAGACACCGCTTTCTTTTGGTGGTATTTAAGAAAAAAAAAAAATGCAGTGGTGATTAAATACCACCAAAAGAAAGCGGTGTTTCAAAAAATGTAAAAAAAAAAAATTAAGGGGGAACTCCTGTTTAAGCAAAAAAAAAAAAAAATGCAGTGGTGATTTAAAGAGGAGTTCCCCTTAATTTTTTTTTTTTTTTTGTCAGCAGCTACAAATACTGCAGCTGCTGACTTTTTTAATAATTGGACACTTACCTGTCCCAGGGTCCAGCGATGCGGGGGAACGAAGCCCCGCTCGTCCCCCCCCTCCGTTCGGAGGCACCGGCATTCTAACTGTGGGCACCCGGTTGTGGCTTCACAGCCGGGCACCCACTGCCCATGCGTGAGCGGCGCCGTGATTGGCCACACAGTCATCTGGGACCTGTCACGTGTTCCAGATGACAGGAGGGAGGGGGGGGCAGAGCTGAGCCCTTCCTGTGCCGAGGGGGAAGTGATGTCACCAGCCCAGGCACTGAAGGAAGCAGACTACGAGGGACCCCCTAGCAACAATCCATTTAGAAGTGGGTTAAAAAAAAAATCCAATTTTTTTATTTTTTTTTGTAATTTTAATGTTTTCTGGGCACTGACAATCCATTCCCTGATTATCTGTACAGGTCTCCCCTGAGAGGAAATGCCGCTGATTGGCTCTCCTCGTGTGTGTGTGTGTGTGTGTGTGTGTGTGTGTGTGTGTGTGTGTGTGTGTGTGTGTGTGTGTGTGTGTGTGTGTGTGTGTGTAAAATTGTCATTGAAAGTGCAACAGCGCTGAATGCTGAAAATATTTGGCCTGGGCAGAAAAGGGGGTGAAAGTGCCTGCTAGGCAAGTGGTTTAATTTTTTTGTTTTTTTTTTCTTTTTTCCAGAGCCCAAAATAAAGAGGTGACGGAGGAAGAGTACGACTCTGGGGTGGAAGAAGAAGGCTGGTCCCGGCAGGCTGATGCAGCAAACAATTAGACTGTTTAGATCGCTGCAATTTCCTGCTCTGAAACGCACTTCTCACTATTACTAAATACCGCTGTTTTTGTGACCTGAAAAAAAAAAAACTCACTCTGGGAACTAAATCAAGCCAATGCGTTTTACAAAACTTCAGTTTCTACAGTTGAGAACGGCGTTTATATACAATGATAGACAACAATGTATAATATATCTTTGGATTTTTTTTTTTTTTTTTCTTTTTTTAAAGAGATACTTTAACCATTCTTAGAAGTACATTTACTGGGATTAACCATGGTTAATTTTACAATTGTGTTCAATTGTTAACCTGACGGTCTATGCAGACGCTTTACCAGTCCCCAAACATTTTGCGGCTTCTCTTGTGTTATTTTTTTTTCCCTGATTTTATGTCTCCTTTTTAATTTCATTAACTGGTTTAATACGAAAAAAAAAAACTGGAAAATGCTACTGATTGCAACAGATTTTAATGTCGTCCTATAAAAATCCCACTTTAAACTTTGTCTTTTTTTTTTTATTTATATTTTTGGTCCCCAATGGCTTTTTTACTTTGGCACTACATTTTGGGGGAGATTTTACTAAAACTGGCAAACAAAGAATCTGGTGCAGCTGTACAAGGTAACCAATCGGCTTCAAGGTTTTATTATCCAAGCTTAATTGAACAAGCTGAAGTTGGAAGCTGATTGGTTACTTTGCACAGCTGCACCAGATTTTGTGTAAACCATTTTTAGTTAATCTCCCACATTATTATTATCCTCTTCAGTTGTATTTGCCACTTAAAAAAATTATGTTTGATTTGGTTGTAAACGCAACGTTGCGTTTCCGTACTTATTACAGTTGAGCTTCAGTCTCACTCCTGTAGGCAGAGCTCTGCTAGCAATTTTTTAAGCCCCATGGAGCAGGTCGAGATGTGTATATACCTGATGCCAGCTAGTTAGTGCCCACATTAAAAAAAAAATACCAGCTTTTTTTTTTTTTTTTTTTTTCCATTCGTGGTAATGAAGGACAGTGATTCCTCGCCCCTTTTAGTTCTACATGAAAAACTTCTTCAGTAATAATCACACGAACACTGCACAGAAGCCAGATGGGATGTGCCCATTAAGCTCTTGTATTTTAGTTTTCTTGGCTAACACAAAGGAGAGTATTTTGTCACTTTTTCTAGAACACTTTATTGGCTCATGCTTGGGAGAAATGTAAAACAATCACTTATAGCAGCAAATGAGATTCCTTGTTTCAATCCAGTAAATGAAAGATGAAACCTGGTTCCCATGGGCAACAGCTTCAGGTTTTCTTCTGTTTTTATACAGCCACTTTATCTGTAATGGTCAAGATGAGAAAATCCAAACCACTTGCAGGTGTTGCACAAATTAGGGAAGGCCTGTGGAACCGGGAGTCCGTGGTTGCCTGTGGAACCGGGAGTCCGTGGTTGCCTGTGGAACCGGGAGTCCGTGGTTGCCTGTGGAACCGGGAGTCCGTGGTTGCCTGTGGAACCGGGAGTCCGTGGTTGCCTGTGGAACCGGGAGTCCGTGGTTGCCTGTGGAACCGGGAGTCCGTGGTTGCCTGTGGAACCGGGAGTCCGTGGTTGCCTGTGGAACCGGGAGTCCGTGGTTGCCTGTGGAACCGGGAGTCCGTGGTTGCCTGTGGAACCGGGAGTCCGTGGTTGCCTGTGGAACCGGACTCTTGTGGTGGTTTTTAGGTTTGTAATTTATGCTAAACTAAGACGCCATACACACCATTAGATTTTTTGCTGATGTTTTTGTCTTCAGATTTACCAAAACCATATGAGGTCAAACCTTAAGGTGGGGTGCCCCCTAAAAAAAATAATTTAAAAGTCAGCAGCTACAAATACTGCAGCTGCTGACTTTTAATAATCGGACACTTACCTGTCCCAGGGTCCAGCTATGCGGGGGAGCGAAGCCCCCCCCCCCCCCCCCTCGTTCCCCAGTCTGCTTGCGGCGCCGGTATTCTTACTGTGGGCACCCCGCTGTGGCTTCACAGCCGGGAACCCACTGTGCATGCGCGAGGGGCGCCACTCGCCATGATACGCAGTGCAGTAATCTGGGACACGTGACAGGTCACAGATGACTGTGCGGCCCTGAGGGGAAGTGATTTCAGTGCCCGGGCACTGAAGGAGGCAGACTACGAGGGACCCCTTAGCAACAGGCATTTAGAGGTGAGTATATATTTTTTTTTTTTATGATTTTTTTTTTTTTGGTGGAAACGCCACTTTAAGAGTTTCAGTTTGTATGCAATCAGGCAGGCTCTTGCACTACATGGTTTTGGTAAATCTTAAGACAAGAACCTGCAGAAAATCTAATAGTGTGTATGGGGGTCTTAGCTTGGCATAAATTACAAACCTAAAAATCAGCATAAGGGACATAAGTAAAATTTTAAGTATGTGTGCCTTTTTGCTGATTTTTTTTTTTTTTTTTTTTTTTTTTTTTAATTTTGTCTTTCCTACCGCTGCCTTAATATTCTGGTGCAGCAGTGGTTAATGCAACTAAAGGGGATGTTAGCACCTTTCTGTTAAAAAAAAAAAGGGGCTTTTAAGAACTTGACTGTGCCTGCCCTTTCTACTCTCGCTGTGCCATCCATAAAATCCATACTACAGCTTCTAACAGAGGAACACTGAATGGGGGGCAAGCGGGTGAATGATCGTACTACAGGGATAAAACCCATCGTTCACCCGCTTGCCCCCCTATTCAGTGTTCCTATGTTCTTCATAGAAGCTGTAGTATGGCTTTTATGAATGGCGTAGTCCAGCTCCTGTCATCCCCCTTTTTTAGTAATATTAATTCAGTGCATTTATCATGCCTGGGTTGGGTTTTAAGTGTAAGAAAGGCAGCCAAGCTGCATCCATGGGACATAAAAATGTGAAGCTCAGTTTTTTTTTTTTTTTTTTTCTCCTCTCTTTACACCAATCTTAAAAAAAAAAAAAAAGGGGGGAGGGTGTTCACAATTAAACTTCTTTTTTTTTTGCAAGTTTAAAAATGAATTAATGTTCATCGTTTAAACCTCCACTGTTTCCCTTGCACTGTTTGTTTTTTTTTGTTTTTGTTTTTCACGTTCCCCTTTTTATGTGCCTACCATTGTTTCATAAATAGGTTTGTAGGGTGAATAACCATCCTGCCCCTTTTTTTTTTTTTGTACCTCCAGAACACATTCTAGTATTTCGTAGACCGCAATAAAGGGATTTATTTCATATTTAAACGTAATTGATTTTCTAATTGAATTTCCTGTTGGAAATGTGCTAAAACATACTTCAGACCCCACAGTAGTGACCGGGTTGGTATGAACACAGTTTTAAGTTGGACAAAAATGCTTGTCTACTCTATTAATTCCCTTCTTTTATTTTATTTTTTTTGATTTTAAGATTTCAGATAAGTTGATGTTCAATTTGACATTCACTTGAATAAAATTGCTCCTTTAGCCAAACATCTTTGTGTAACCCTGAAGGGTGTCTGTTTTTCATGTGTGGTTTCTTTACTTTAATGAAAGTATTACTAAACCCATGATTGTAAAATCATGCAGTAAAGCGTACTCGCTGTGGAACCTAAGGGGGTTAATCGTCCGCCTTGTGTAAAGGCTTTTTGATCCAGTCTTTGATACGTGCCTTCCTCTGTCCCCAATCCATCTCCTGATAAGACGGAGCCTTTGGAGTCACTCTGCACATGCTCCGTTTTTTGGTGTGCATTGCTAGAGTTTTTTTTTTTTTTTTTTTTTTGGGGGGTGCATGTGTTCAGCACAGGGCCAATCTGCACTGTCCAGACGGAGGGTCAGGGGTCCTGTAGCCTCATAGGACAATCAGAGGGGAATGAAAACCCTTACAAGATTTAACCAGACACAGAAGTCACAAGACTGCTATATACTGCTGAGAAGATAATTGGTACACAGAACATGGAAATGCAATTATTCTAAATATAAACTGCTGTGGGAGACTAGATACAGTGGAACCTTTCATTACGAGCCTAATCCGTTCGGGAGAATGCTTGTAATCCAAAGCACTCGCATATCAAAGTGAGTTTTCCCATAGAAGTCAATGGAAACTAAGATAATTAGTTCCGCATTGACTTCTATTGCATGTGACTAGAGGTGGGCGGGGGCGGCGCAGAGCCTCAAATACTCGGACCGCTCGGCTGAACTCGGAAACACTCGAACAGAGTATTTCTGAATGGCTTTGAGTGTCACCGGCGCCCCCGCACCTCTGGCCAAATGCAGTATTGCACACCCCATTGGCTTGAATCCTGCTCATTTTGCGTCGGGATTAAAAGAAAAAAATGCTCATCTTTTAAAACGCTCGTTAACCACGTTTATTCGTAAACCAAGGTTCCACTGTATAGTGAATTCAGGGTTTAGTAACACTTTAAAACAGGTGGATAAAATCTGTTTCTTCATTCTGGCTGTATAGAAGTTCAAACCTTTTTTTTTTTATTTTTTTATTTTTTTGTTGTTTTAACCACTTCCCGACCGCCCCATGTATATATACGTCAACAGAATGGCACGTACAGGCAGAATCACGTACCTGTACGTGACATTCTTCAGGCGGTTGGGGGGTCCGATCGGACCCCCCTCCGCCGGCGGGGACGGTCGGGATGGCTTCAGAAGCGATGCGGGACGAGGGGACGGCCAGTCGTTTCTGGCCACCCCCTCGCGATCGCTCCTGGCCAATGAAAAGCTTCCCCTTCCTGTCTATTGTATAGACAGGAAGGCGGAAGTGATGTCACGCTCGGTGCGCCGGTCTATGTGACCGGGACGCCGAGCTGTGAACGTGTAAAGGTTAGTGCACAACAGTACACTGACACCAGTACAGATAGGCACATATTCCACCCCCCTGTCACCCCCTGATCACCCCCAGATCACCCCCTGCCCCCCCAGTCACAGTGTCACTAATTGCAGTGATCATTTATTTACTGATCACTGCATTTAGTGTCAGTGTGACTGTAATAACTGTCAGGGCAGTTAGTTTTAGGTCCAAGGTAGCCCCCTACCCCCCCTAATAAAGGTTTAACCCCCTGATTGCCCCTAGTTAACCCCTTCACCCCCTTTTGCCAGTGTCACTAAGCGATCGGTTTTCTGATCGCTGCATTAGTGTCGCTAGGTAACCATTTTTTTTTTTTTTTTTTAACCGCCATGTTTATATAGGTTCATAAATAGGTTTATAGGTCAGGTACCCCCATATTACAACCTAAATAAAGGTTTTAACCCCTGATTGCCCCTAGAGTTAACCCTTTCACCAGTGATCACTGTATAAATGTCACTGGTGACGCTGGTTAGCCAGTTAGTTATTTCGTTATTTAGGTTCCCCGTCAGGTTTTTATATAGCGTCAGGTACCCCCATATATTACCTAATAAAGGTTTTAACCCCCTGATTGCCCCTAGTTAACCCTTTCACCCCCTTTTGCCAGTGTCACTAAGCGATCGTTTTTCTGATCGCTGCATTAGTGTCGCTAGGTAACCAGTTTTTTTTTGTATTACTGTTACGGGTGACGCTGGTTAGTTAGCTTGTTTTTTATACTGTCAGGGCACCCGCCATTTATTACCCAATAACGGTTTAACCCCCTGATCGCCCGGCGGGTGATATCAATTAGGTTTTAGGGTCAAATAAGGTCTGCGTCGCCCCAGGTTAGTGCCAGTACCGCAAACACCCACGCGCAAAGCATACACCTCCCTTAGTGGCACAGTATCTGAACAGATCAATATCTGATCTGATCAGATCTATACTAGCGTCCCAGCAGTTTAGGGTTCCAAAAAAAAACGCATTGTTAGCGGGATCAGCCCAGATACCTGCTAGCACCTGCGTTTTCCCCCTCCGCCCAGCCCAGCCCACCCAAGTGCAGTATCGATCGATCACTGTCACTTACAAAACACTAAGCACACATAACTGCAGCGTTCGCAGAGTCAGGCCTGATCCCTGCGATCGCTAACATTTTTTTTGTGGTAGCGTTTTGATTCAGTCGCTTCAGTCAGGAGCTTTTTTACCTGTGAATCTCAAAAAAATAAAAAAAATAAAATAGTTGTCGTTTTATTGTTCTCTCTCTCACTCTATTCTCTCTCTATTGTTGCTCTTTTTTTACTCCATTCTATTCTGCAATGTTTTATTATGTTTTATCATGCTTGCTTTTCAGGTATGTAATTTTGTTTACTGTGTTTTAGTGTTAAGCATTTTTTTTGTTTTCAGGTGCGCCATTCAGTTGCAACGCGAATTTATTTATCTTGACAGCAACAGCGTTTGCTCCCACGATACATAAAGCCGCGACTCCAACGCTGTAGGAGGTGATTTCACTACCACAGTTAAAAAAAAGAGCATATATGCCGAAGCATTGGGGCAGCAGGGGGCGGGGAGGAGCGATTGGCTCCTAATGCCACGTACATACGGTCGAAATTCCGACCGTGTGTACACGGCATAACTTTTGCGGGAGGATGCCCCCATGCATCGGCATATATAAATGTTGCATGTATGCCCATCATTAGAAGTGGGTGGATGAAGGGAGGTATTCTAATGGTGGGCATACCCACCAATCAATCTCTTTTTTTCGTTCAGCCAAGAGGCTGCATGAAAAAAAAAAGATTACAATATATGTCCAGTATGTTGCTGGACTTTGAATGGTTATACCAGAATGATGCCTGCAGGTTTAGGTATCATCTTGGTATCATTCTTTTCAGCCAGTGATCGGCTTTCATGTAAAAGCAATTCTAGCGGGTAATTAGCCTCTAGACTGCTTTTACAAGCAGTGGGAGGGAATGTCCCCCCTCCCGGATATAAACCGCGCCATTGGGAAATTGGGAAAGCATTTTATCACACCAATCTTGGTGTGGTCAGATGCTTTGAGGGCAGAGGAAAGATCTAGGGTCTAATAGACCCCAATTTTTTCAAAAAAAGAGTACCTGTCACTGCCTATTGCTATCATAGGGGATATTTACATTCCCTGAGATAACAATAAAAATCATAACAAAAGAAAAAAAATGGAAGGAACAGTTTAAAAATAAAATAAAAAAGCTAAATAAATAAAAAAAAACAAAAAAAAAAAAAAAAAAAGCACCCCTGCCCCCCCCTTCTCTTGCGCAAAGGCGTACACAAGCGTTGGTCTGGCGTCATATGTAAACAGCAATTGCACCATGCATGTGAGGTATCACCGCGAAGGTCAGATCGAGGGCAGTAATTTTAGCAGTAGACCTCCTCCGTGAATCTAATGTGGTATCATGTAAAGGCTTTTAAAGGTTTTTAAAAATGTATGTAGTTTGTCGCCACTGCGTGTTTGTGCGCAATTTTAAAGCATGTCGTGTTTGGTATCCATGTACTCGGCCTAAGATCATATTTTTTATTTCATCAAAAATTTGAGCAATATAGTGTGTTTTAGTGCATTAAAATAAAAAAAAAGTGTATTTTTTCCACAAAAAATGCGTTTGAAAAATCGCTGCGCAAATACTGTGTGAAAAAAAAAATGCAACACCCACCATTTTAATCTGTAGGGCCTTTGCTTTAACAATATATATAGTGTTTGGGGGTTCAATGTAATTTTCTTGCAAAAAAAAAAATATGTTTTCATGTAAACAAAAAGTGTCAGAAAGGGCTTTGTCTTCAAGTGGTTAGAAGAGTGGGTGACGTGTGACATAGGCTTCTAAATGTTGTGCATAAAATGCCAGGACAGTTCAAACCCCCCCCCCAAATGACCCCATTTTGGAAAGTAGACACCCCAAGCTATTTGATGAGAGCAATGTTGAGCCCATTAAATATTTTTTTTTTTGTCCCAAGAGATTGAATAATGAAAAAAAAAAAATATATATATATTTTTTTTACAAAAAGTTGTCACTAAATGATATATTGCTCAAACATGTCATGGGCATATGTGGAAATACACCCCAAAATACATTCTGTTGCTTCTCCTGAGTACGGGGATACCACATGTGTGGGACTTTTTGGGAGCCTAGCCGCGTACGGGACCCCAAAATCCAAGCACCGCCTTCAGGCTTTCTAAGGGTGTAATTTTTTTATTTCACTTCTCACTGCCAATCACAGTTTCGGAGGCCATGGAATGCCCAGATGGCATAAAACCCCCCAAAATGACCCCATTTTGGAAAGTAGACACCCCAAGCTATTTGCTGAGAGGTATGGTGAGTATTTTGCAGATCTCGCTTTTTGTCACAAAGTTTTGAAAATTGAAAAAAAAGAAAAAAAAAATGTTTTTTTCTTTACTTTCTTCATTTTCAAAAACAAATGAGAGCTGTAAAATACTCACCATGCCTCTCAACAAATAGCTTGGGGTGTCTACTTTCCAAAATGGGGTCATTTGGGGGGGTTTTGTGCTATTTTGGCATTTTATGGCCTTCGAAACGGTGATAGGTAGTGAGGAGTGAAATTAAAAATTTGCACCCTTAGAAATCCTGAAGGCGGTGCTTGGGTTTCGGGGCCCCGTACGCGGCTAGGCTCCCAAAAAGTCCCACACATGTGGTATCCCCATACTCAGGAGAAGCAGCAAAATGTATTTTGGGGTGCAATTCCACATATAACTATGGCATGTGTGAGCAATATATCATTTAGTGACAACTTTTTGAAAAAAAAAAAAATCTTTTTTATTTTTGTCTTTATTCAATCACTTGGGACTAAAAAAAAAATATTCAATGGGCTCAACATGCCTCTCAGCAAATAGCTTGGGGTGTCTACTTTCCAAAATGGGGTCATTTGGGGGGGTTTTGTACTTCCCTGCCATTTTAGCACCTCAAGAAATGAGATAGGCAGTCATAAATTAAAAGCGGTGTAAATTCCAGAAAATGTACTCTAGTTTGTAGACGCTATAACTTTTGCGCAAACCAATAAATATACGCTTATTGGCATTTTTTTTACTAATGACATGTGGCTGAATACATTTTGGCCCAAATGTTTGACTAAAATTGAGTTTATTGGATTTTTCTTATAACAAAAAGTAGAAAATATCTTTTTTTTTCAAAATTTGCGGTCTTTTTCCGTTTATAGCGCAAAAAATAAAAATCACAGAGGCAATCAAATACCATCAAAAGAAAGCTCTATTTGTGGGAAGAAAAGGACGCAAATTTCGTTTGGTTACAACATTGCATGACCGCGCAATTACCAGTTAAAGCAGTGCAGTGCGAAATTGAAAAAAGACCTCTGGTCCTTTGGCTGCCAAATGGTCCGGGGCTGAAGTGGTTAAGACACAAACACTTTTTTTTTTTTTTTTTTTCAAAGATGTAAAATTACTTGGGACACATCTAATTGATGATTGCATAGGTGTGTTGTGTTTTTTTTTTTTTTTTTTTTATATTTGCTATCGATGTCAGATTGTTGGTTCCCTCTGGTGGATAGATGCTTAATCACCCCAACACTGAGCACTTTCACCCCCTTCGACGCTGTACCCAAATAAAATTTTTATCTTTTTTGTGAAAAAAAATAAAGCTTTCTTTTTGGTGGTATTTAATCACTGCTGGGGTTTTTTATTTTTTGTGCTACAAATGAAAAAATATTTTTTTTATTTTGTAAAATTTTATAACAGAAAATTATTTCTCAGATTTTATACTGCTACATTTTCTTTAGTAAAAGTAATCAATCTATGTATATTATTTGGTCTTTGAAAGTTTAAGGCCCGTACACACACAATACGAAAATCAAAAGTAAAATTTCGTCTCAACGATCTGCCAATTTTCGGATCGTTGGAATGGTGCTTTCGAAAGCTGCTTCCAGTTTTTCATACAACAAAAGCTGGATGTTCAGACTATAAAGTTAATGTCTCAACCGCTCGCAGCAAAAGTGAGTACACCCCTAAGTGAAAATGTCCAAATTGGGCCCACTTAGCCATTTTCCCTGCCTGATGTCATGTGACTTGTTAGTGTTACAAGGTCTCAGGTGTGTTTAAATTTGGTGTTATCGCTCTCACTCTCTCATACTGGTCACTGGAAGTTCAACATGGCACCTCATGGCAAAGAACTCTGAGGATCTGAAAAAAAGAATTGTTTCTCTACATAAAGATGGCCTAGGCTATAAGAAGATTGCCAAGACCCTGAAACTGAGCTGCAGCACGGTGGCCAAGACCATACAGCGGTATAACAGGACAGGTTCCACTCAGAACAGGCCTCGCCATGGTTGACCAAAGAAGTTGAGTGCACGTGCTCAGCGTCATATCCAGAGGTCGTCTTTGGGAAATAGATGTATAAGTGCTGCCAGCATTGCTGCAGAGGTTGAAGGGGTGGGGGGGTCAGCCTGTCAATGCTCAGACCATACGCCGCACACTGCATCAAATTGGTCTGCATGGCTGTCATCCCAGAAGGAAGCCTCTTCTAAAGATGATGCACAAGAGAGCCTGCAAACAGTTTGCTGAAGACAAGCAGACTAAGGCCATGGATTACTGGAACCATGTCCTGTGGTCTGATGAGACCAAGATAAACGTATTTGGTTCAGATGGTGACAAGTATGTGGCAGGAACCAGGTGAGGAGTACAAAGACAAGTGTGTCTTGTCTACAGTCAGGCATGGTGGTGGGAGTGTCATGGTCTGGGGCTGCATGAGTGCTGCCGGCACTGGAGAGCTACAGTTCATTGAGGGAACCATGAATGCCAACATGTACTGTGACATACTGAAGCAGAGCATGATCCCCTCCCTTCAGAGACTGGGCCGCAGGGCAGTATTCCAACATAACGACCCCAAACACACCGCCAAGACGACCACTGCCTTGCTAAAGAAGCTGAGGGTAAAGGTGATGGACTGGACAAAAATGTCTCTAGACCTAAACCCTATTGAGCGTCTGTGGGGCATCCTCAAACAGAAGGTGGATGAGCACAAGGTCCCCAACATCCACCAGCTCTGTGATGTCATCATGGAGGAGTGGAAGAGGACTCCAGTGGCAACCTGTGAAGCTCTGGTGAACTCCATGCCCAAGAGGGTTAAGGCAGTGCTGGAAAATAATAGTGGCCACACAAAATATTAACACTGACTGGGTGAACACATAGATCTGTGTTCCTGTTTACATTCCGTGTAATAGAAATAAAAGTGACACCGTTTATTTTTTTATTTTTTTAAAAGAACAGTGTTAAAATAAAATAAATAAGTGTAGCGCACTACCCCCTTCGGAGCTGCAGTGTTGTTCATTACCTTTTTGTCACTTAGCCCCGTTCTTCCTGTCCCATGCAATTCCAAAACACCGGACGACTTTAAAGTTTATAATGCTTTATTCCAATATAAAAACATAAATCCAAAGATGACAAAGTGAAAATCCAAAAAAAATATAGTGACTGTCGTGATCCACCACCATAAGTTGAATGTGCTTACCAGAGGGCAAGCTCAAATAAGCCCATAAGTTGATGTTATGATGAATCCCAGCAAAATGAACACCAGATGCGGTCTCCTTCACAGGGTTAACACGCTAGCAATCCTCCTTGGGACCGATTGTACCAAGGGCAATCTCCAGTGATACCAACGATCACTTAATGGCCAGTGCGAACATGTAGAGAAGAGAAGGATGCAAATTTACTCCTGGTGACTCCCTCCTGCTCTCAACTTTTGTTTCAGAACTTGAACATTCCCATTATCGACCGACCAGCATCACTCTGAATAATGCCTTGAGGTTAGACTTCAAAGTCACAGTCCACACTGCCTATTTCCATGACTCTTGTCCTCAAGTCTCCGTCAGTCCTGGAAAATGTATAATACTGTAGTCCTTGGACACACAGCGTGTTCACGGAATAGCACCACTGGGTTGCACTCCCTTTGCTCACTCCCAATCAAGAGTCCATGTTACTCACAGAAAGCCGATTCCCAGTTTCCTCCGTCCGCTTGACTCATACTTCCTCCTCCTTTGATGTCCGGTACATTCCCGCATGAGACGTCCGGTCCTCATTGGGTTTCTACATGGTGACTTTACTCCAGGGGCGAACTGGACTCCTCCAGTTATCCATCTCTGGGGTCTCTGAACCCCCAGGCCTTCAAACCTCCGCCCCGGAGGCTCCGGGGTCTCTGAACCCCCGGCCCTCCTTCTCTCGTGCGCACCCTTGTCTCTGTTCCTCCCCACTTGAGCATGTGTAACCCACCCTCTTCTATATGAGAGACACCCATTGACCAAAGAAATTAACTATTGGTCCCTTCTCTCACATGGGTTTCCTGCCACTCAGGCCTCAGTCCTTCTTCTCTTTCCAGTCCTACCCACTGTCCCGCAGAGGAGGTATACCTGAGCCCAAGTGTAGGCGGTCACACCCCATTCTAGACTAACACTCCCATCCCCAAATAAACGACCAGGCCTAGGAAAAAGAACAAGGCCCTGGCCAATTTTATCTACATCTATCCTACACTATCAAAGGAAACCATACTAAGCACCTATCTAAGCATGGGGTCCGCTACATAAGAAAAAAAAATATGTTTTTAAACGCACCCCGTCCAAATGAGCTTGCGTGCAGAAGCGAACGCATACGTGAGTAGCGCTCGCATATGAAAATGGTAATCAAACAACAACAACATGTGAGGTATCACCGCGAGCGGTAGAGCGAGAGCAATAATTCTACCCCTAGAACACCTCTGTAACTCAAAACATGCAACCTGTAGAATTTTTTAAACATTGCCTATGGAGATTTTTAAGGGTAAAAGTTTGCCGCTATTCCACGCAATTTTTAAGTGTGACATGTTGGGTATCAATTTACTCGGCGTAACATTATTTTTCACAATATAAAGAAAATTTGGGCTAACTTTACTGTTGACTTCTTTTTTAATATACAAAAGTGTATTTTTTCCAAAAAAAGTGCGCTTGTAAGACCGCTGCACAAATACGGTTTGACAGAAAGTATTGCAATGACCGCCATTTTATTCTCTAGGGTGTTAAAAAAAAAAAAGTATAATGTTTGGGGGTTCTAAGTCATTTTCTAGCAAAAAAATATGTTTTTAACTTGTAAACAACAAATCTCAAAAAGAGGCTCGGTCCTTATAGGTAAAGGTAAAAAAAAAAAATTGGGCAACATGTGATCTATATGCTATATAGATCGTGAATATAGATGTTATTTGTGCCTAAATGATTTAGTTACCTGTTTTATAGTTATGCTTTTTCACCACTTCCTCCTTTCCTCTCTGTATTCTCTCCTTAACTTCCGGGTTTTCGAGAGCGCTCACTGCAGCTACGTCACGGCTTCAAAGGAACTACAATTCCCTTGACGCTTAGCGGCATCGCGCATGCGCAGCAACGCTTTTTTGCTGTGTTACATAACGAGAATGAGCCTAGTTCTCATTTCTATTTCTGCCTTCGGTGAACACACGCCGCCCAGTTAATACCCCCATTCCCGCCTCCCCAGCACGCCCGTAGATGGTCATTCAATACAATAACAAGGCACAGGAGGCGGAGCTACAGTGTCTTAGACACGCCCGCGGCTCCCCCTGCCTCCCGTGCCTGTGAACGCCAGCATCTCCCCGCAGGGATGTAGTCCGAAGGGAGGGGGCGAGTACACATAGTAACCCCTAGCCATAACGGCTCAGATGATGGGGCAAGCTTACAGAGGAGGAACAGGAAGTTATAACTTCACACAAAGGAAAAAAATGCATTTACAAGGGAAAACAAAGGAAAAGGTTAGTGAACCAACAATACACTTGCTTAACCGCTTCCCGACCGCCTCATGTAAATATACGTCGGCAGAATGGCACGGCTAGGCAAAAGCACGTGTATGTGTGTGTGTATATATATATATATATATATATATATATATATATATATATATATGTCCCCTTTAATTGCCTAGCCGTGGGGTCGCGCGCACCGGCGGCGCGCTCGCGACCCGGTCGGGAGCTCCGTGACCATGGCCGCGGGACCAGCGGACCCGATCGCCGCTGGTGTCCCGCGATCGGGTCACAGAGCTGAAGAACGGGGAGAGGTCTGTGTAAACAAACCTCTCCCCGCGCTTCCTACACTGCCTGTCACTGATCTGCTGTTCCCTGTCATCGGGAACAGCCGATCAGTGACTTCAGACGTCAGCCACGCCCCCTACTGTAAAAAAAAACACAACACGTCACACTAACTCCTCCCTGCCCCCTAGTGGTTAACCACTTAAGCCCCGGACCAATTTGCAGCCAAAGGACCAGGCCCCTTTTTGCGATTCTGCACTGCGTCGCTTTAACCGACAATTGCGCGGTCGTGCGAAGTGGCTCCCAAACAAAATTGGCGTCCTTTTTTTCCCACAAATAGAGCTTTCTTTTGGTGGTATTTTTGTCAGTTAAAGCGACGCAGTGCCAAATCGCAAAAAGGGGCCTGGTCCTTTGGCTGCAAATTGGTCCAGGGCTGAAGTAGTTAAAGCATACTTGCCAACTGTCCCTAATTTCCCGGGACATTCCTGGGATTTAGACTCTTGTCCCGATTTTATTGTTTCCCGAGAAATAATTTTTTTTTCCTGATTTTTTTTTTTTTTTTGTCGCCGCTAGAGGTCCACGGCCGGCCACCATTTTTAAGAAGACCAGAAGAAGTGGAACATGGCTGGGTGGCTACAATAGAAACTGAGCTGCTGCGGCTACTAATAATAGTAATAATGCGCTTGAATCATCCTGACACCACAACAACCATGGTGCTGGGATGATTGAAGCTCTAACACCAGATGTTTGGAGTGTCTTTATCTGCTGATTTGTTAAACTCTGGAATACACATTTCTATTGTGAGGTAGGATCTGGGCCTGCTGTCCCTCCATCCCTCTTTCTTCTTCTTCTCTCTCTCTCTCTCTCCCTCCCTCCCTCTTTTCCCCTTTCTTTCTCCCATCTCTCATTCATCTCAGACTCTAACCACACCCCCAGTTAAACCATGCCCATATAAGGCACGCTCACCAGGCCACACAAACCCTGCCCATCCCCCCTTTTTTTTACTATGTCTTTTTATTTTTATTAATAATGATAATAATAATTTATTTATAATTTTTTAAGGGTAGGGGTTACTTATTATTTATGTATTATTACATATTATTAATTTATTTTATTTATTATTTCTGATGATTTTTGTTATATCTGTATTTATTTTACATTTATTTATTCATAGTTAGTAAGGTTGAATAAAGACATCAGTCCATCCAGTTCAGAGTGAGTGTCTACAATTGTCCCCATCCCTGTACATCGCACACTCACATCGGTCCCTACCCTCAAGGAGCCCACAATCCAAGGTCCCCATTCATATACTAGGGCCAATTTTTTTTAATATATTCATATATTATTACTTTTTTTTTTACATCTTTTCATTTTAGCAGAAAATGGCGCAGATACGACCGACAAAATGCGCACAAAAATGCGCGATTCTCTATAGAGACGGTTCACATCTCCACCTCCGAGTTGCCTGAAGCCAAACGCCTGAAGCTCAAAAAAGTTCTGAATCATTTTTTGTAGCTCGAATCGGGCAGATTTGAACGTTTTTTTTGGCGCGTTTTTATTCCAATTGAAATGAATGGAAACGCGCCCAAAGAAAACGCTCAATTCTGCCCGATTCGAGCTACAAAAAATGATCCAGAACTTTTTTGAGCTTCAGGCGTTTGGCTTCAGGCGACTTGGAGGTGGAGATGTGAACCGTCTCTATAGAGAAATCGTTGATTTTTCTTCTCCTCCAGCGTTTGAGCTTCAAGCTACAAAACGCTGAGGTGTGAATGGGGGTCTAACAGAAGTCCCTCCTTGGTGACGCAATGGGTGTAGTCAGTGCCTATATAAAAGCCAGGTTGGGAGGAGCCTAGTTGCAGTCGGGGATGGGAGCCAGATACCCAACCAGCATGCAGGTGTAGTCAGCTGTGCAGAGGCCCTGGATAGGGCTGGAGGAGAGCACACAGGAGAGCTGGCTGTAGTCCTCCTGTCTCTTATGGTTAGTTGAGGCTATAGCCGGTTGAAAAAGGCCTTTCAGGCCAGGGCCAAGAGTTCTCTACTAGACATGTGCACAACAAAAAAATTTGTTTATTTTCGTTTCGTTTTGATCGTTTCCGTTGATTCGTAACAATTCGTACATTCGTAAGTCGTCGGTGTTCGTATTCGTAACGATTCGTACATTCGTAAGAGTTATTTTTCGTTGATTCGTTTTTTCGTTTAATTTTCGTTTATTCGAAATTCGGACGCATTCGTATTTATTCATACATTCGTAACATTCGTAGATTCGTAAGTCGTCGGTGTTCGTATTCGTAACGATTCGTACATTCGTAAGAGTTATTTTTTCGTTGATTCGTTTTTTCGTTAGTTTAATTTTCGTTTATTCGTTTATTCGAAATCCGGGCGCATTCGTATTTATTCGTACATTCATAACATTCGTAACATTCGTAGATTCGTAATCGGAGCATAATTCATAATCTTATGTAATGTGTATGCTATTATTACATTTTAATAATTTACGAATCGAAAAAAAAAAAGTTACGAATCGAACAAAAAAGTTACGAATGTACGAATTTTTCCGTTCAATCTATTCGAAGCATGTTAAGCAGCGCCATTGTAAGGGACACGGAAAGTTACCAATTCAACATAAAAAAAAGTTACGAATGTACAAATTTTTTCATTCTTTTTCGTTGTTCCTGTTTTCGTTTTTCGGATTTTCTTCATTCGTACATTCGTTGTTTCTAATTAGTTTTTTTCGGATCTTCGTTGTTTTTCGGATTCGTTCGATTCGAATGATTCGTTAATCGGATTCGTATGATTCGAACGATTCATTCATTCATACGAAAACGAACGAATGAAAATAACGAAAAACGAAAAAAAACGAAACGAATTGCACAGGTCTATTCTCTACTGTGAGTTCTATCCCCCCTGCAGGATCTAGGAGAAGTATACATGTACTAGAGGTGCAGCTGCAGTGATCTTGTCTCTGGAGTGACATGTAGGGAGTCGTGAGCTGGATGCACAGAGCCTGTGGCCAATCAGAGCCCTCTGAGTGAGTTCTAATGACCCTGGGAAGGAGAGAGACTATGCAAAGGGAAGGGTACTGTGTTCTGCTTTCACGTAATGGCTGCTGCGGTTCGTCCACTTTTTGCGATTGACAAAGTAATGTCAAGTGACCCCCGGACAGTATGTCTATGTGATGTGACTGGTTATTTTGGTTATCATCTTCTGAAGAGACATCAGTAAAGCGCGGAAACTGTACTATGTGTGGACATTCCTTTCTTTTCAATATAAAGGCTAATGGCCTGGGATGCCATGGAAGGTCTATGGCATGGAGTTTGGCACAATATGGCGGAGGTAGAGGGCTACAAGCAGGTGGGTTATTGTTGTATCAAGAAGAAGCGGGGGGGGGGGGGGGACTTTTACCTTTGGCCCCCAACACGCAGCCAATCAGAAGCCCCTTACACACTTGGTTTCCACTTGTTTATAAAGGGCTTGGGACTCAAGTGGTCCAAACAAAGAGCTTGGTACCATTTTTGCATCCGGCTCCTGGCTGTTAAGGAAAAACGGTTGTACAGCCACACAATCATTTTAATGGTACTGTGAATGTTGTGATAACATAAAAGAATTTTTTTTTAGTAGCATCCCTGTCACTCCGTGCACACATGGCATGAAGGTCGGAGTGAGAGCAATAATTCCAGGGCATCATTCATGGTACAATCTAAACCATGGGGTCTCCAAACTTTCTAAACAGTTTACTGTCTTTCAAACATTAGGAGAGCCAGACTGTAGCTAGCGGGAGTAGAACATGTGTCCCCTCAGAGGGAGGAATAGTGTCCCATCTTTGGCGTCAGTGGGAGGAAACATGCCCCATCATTGTTGTCAGGGAGAGTAATAGTGCCCCATTGATGGTGTCACATGACACAGGGGAGGGAAAATGGCTAATAGACATGTGCAATTCGTTTTTTTTTTTTTCGTTAAAATTCGTTATATTTGTTCATTCGTTATTGTACGAATGAACGAACGATTCGCTAAAAATTTTAACGAATGTTCGAATCGAACGAATACGAAAAACAACGAAAATCCGAATAACCAAATTAGAAACAACGAAACTACGAAAGAAGAAAATCCGAAAAATGAAAACAGGAACAACGAAAATCAAAATGAACGAAAAAATTCGTACATTCGTAACTTTTTTTTTGTTGAATTGCTGCTTAATGTGCTTCGAATGGATTGAACGAAAAAATTCGTACATTCGT
Organism: Lithobates sylvaticus; assembly: GCA_028564925.1. NCBI lineage: Eukaryota > Metazoa > Chordata > Amphibia > Anura > Ranidae > Lithobates > Lithobates sylvaticus. The sequence continues at coordinate 591,627,007 of CM053029.1, forward strand.
AACTTTTGTTTTTTTTTTTTTTTTTCGATTTGTAATTTTCCGTGTCTCTTACAATGGCGCTGCTTAACATGCTTCGAATGGATTGAACGAAAAAATTCGTACATTCGTAACTTTTTTTTTCAATTCGTAATTTTCCGTGTCTCTTACAATGGCGCTGCTTAACATGCTTCGAATGGATTGAACGAAAAAATTCGTACAATCGTACCTTTTTTTTTTTTTTTTTTGCGATTCGAAATTTTCCGTGTCTCTTACAATGGCGCTGCTTAACGTGCTTCGAATGGATTGAACGAAAAAATTCGTACATTCGTAACTTTTTTTTTTGATTCGTAATTTTCTGTGTCTCTTAAAATGTAATAATAGCATACACATTACATAAAATTATGAATTATGCTCCGATTACGAATCTACGAAAACAATGTTACGAAAGTACGAATAAATCAATCTAACGAAAGTACGAATGTAACTAAATCTACGAAAATACGAATGCGTCCGAATTTCGAATAAACGAAAATTAAACTAACGGAAAAACGAATCAACGGAAAAATAACTCTTGCGAAAATACGAATCGTTACAAATACGAACACCGACGACTTACGAAATTACGAATCGTTACGAATCAACCGAAACGAAAATAAACAAATTTTTCTATTGTGCACATGTCTAATGGCTAATTGGGCCCAATTTGGACATTTTCACTTAGGGGTGTACCCACTTTTGTTGCCAGCGGTTTAGACTAGACATGTGCGAATAGTTTCGTACAAATTTCCGTAAATTCATACATTCGGGAGGATCCGGATTACGAATTGCTATGCTCCTGAATTTTGTACGAAATACGAAAAATTTTATTTATGAATTTCGTATCCAAATTCCGTTACAACGGAAACGTGACTGGTGTTTTGTTGACTAATCAGAGGTTTTCTTCTGCTGCCGAGTGGGGGTTGGGAAAATTACCTTTTTTAAATATGGGAGTGGGAGAGACTGGTACTGGTAGTCGATGGGAGATTCAGAATCGGACAAAATAAGAATGTTCGTTAACCACTTTCAGACCGGACCATTTTGCTGGCCAAAGACCAGACCACTTTTTGCGATTCGGCACTGAGTCGCTTTAACTGACAATTGCGCTGTCGTGCGGCGTGGCTCCCAAACAAAAACAATGTCCTTTTTTTTCCACAAATAGAGCTTTCTTTTGGTGGTATTTGATCACCTCTGCGGTTTTTATTTTTTGCGCTATAAACCAAAAAAATGCGTAAATTTTGAAAAAAACACATTATTTTTTATATTTTACTATAATAAATATCCCCCAAAAATGTCTAAAAAAAATTTTTTTTCCTCAGTTTAGGCCGATACGTATTCTTCTACATATTTCTGGTAAAAAAAATTGCAATAAGCGATTATTGATTGGTTTGCGCAAAAGTTATAGCGTCTACAAAAAAAGGGAAGAGTTTTATGGCATTTTTATTAATATTTTTTTTTATTACTAGTAATCTGCAATTTTTATTGTGACTGCGACATTATGGCGGACACATCGGACAATTTTGACACATTTTTGGGACCATTGTCATTTATACAGCAATCAGTGCTATACAAATGCACTGATTCCTGTGTAAATGACACTGACAGTGAAGGGGTTAACCACTAGGTGGCAGCGTAGGGGTTAAGTGTGTCCTAGGGGCGTGTTGCTAACTGTGGGGGGGGCATGGCTGTGTTTTACACATCACTGATCTCTGCTTCAATCACAGGGAGCAGAGATCAGTGACACTGTTGCTAGGTAGAATGGGGAGATGCTTGTTTACTTCCGCATCTCCCCGTTTTTCCTCCCCGTGAGACAATCGCGGGTGTCCCCGCTGCGATCGAGTCCACGGGACCCATGATCCGACTCACGGAGGTCCCGACCGGCGCGATGGCACGAAGGTAAATTTAAAGGGACGTACCTGTACGCTAGGGTTGCCACCTGTCCAGGATTCACCCGGACAGTTCGGGTTTGGAATCTTGTATCCGGGTTTCAGTCTGCCCGAAACCCGGACACATTATTTAGACTGGTCTGTGGCTCCTAAAGTAACTGAGATAGTCACACAAAAATCTGTTGCCATTCGGGAGCTGCTGTCTGGGGGCAGGTGTGTCATCACTGGGGGGCATGATGTCAGCAAGAGCAGTTTGGCCACACCCACTGTTTGCCGCAGCACGCTGCATTACCACCTCTCTCCTTGGGGCACCCAAAGGTGTCCCAGGTCTTTTATAATCCTATAGTATATACTACGTAAACGAATGTGCCCTGAGCCGCTAAAGTGTTTGGGTTTGGCTTGAAGAAAAGGTGGCATCCCTACTGTACGCTCATTTGCCTGTCTGTGCCATTCTGCCGACGTACATCGTTGTGCGCCGGTCGGGAACTGGTTAATTACGATTATTCGTTATGATGAAGTTAAAAAACCCAGGAAGTCAGCACAGCACAGGGATGGTGGGAGCCCCTCATAATGATAAATTCATCATAACGAACATTCGTAATTGTCACGAAAAGTTTACGAAGCTAAGAAAAATTCGTATTTCGTACGAATCCAAATAGAATTTCGGACACGAATTACGAAATATGAATGAATTCTAATACGAAACGGAATTAAAGGAAACAAATTTATTGACGGCGCACATGTCTAGCTTAGACATTAATAGACATGTGCACAATAGAAAAATTTGTTTATTTTCGTTTAGTTTCTTTTGTTTCCGTTGATTCGTAACGATTCGTAAATTCGTAAGTCGTCGGTGTTCGTATTTGTAACGATTCGTATTTTCGTAAGAGTTTTTTTTTTCGTTGATTCGTTTTTCCGTTAGTTAAATTTTCGTTTATTCGAAATCCGTACGCATTCATATTTTTGTAGATTTAGTTACATTCGTACTTTCGTTAGATTGATTTATTCGTACTTTCGTAACATTGTTTTCGTAGATTCGTAATCGGAGCATAATTCATAATTGTATGTAATGTGTATGCTATTATTACATTTTAAGAGACACGGAAAATTACGAATCGAAAAAAAAAGTTACGAATGTACGAATTTTTTCGTTCAATCCATTCGAAGCACGTTAAGCAGCGCCATTGTAAGAGACGCGGAAAATTCTGAATCGCAAAAAAAAAAAAAAAAAAGTTACGAATGTACGAATTTTTTCGTTCAATCCATTCGATGCACGTTAAGCAGCGCCATTGTAAGAGACACGGAAAATTACAAATCAGAAAAAAAAAAAAAAGTTACGAATGTACAAATTTTTTCGTTCAATCCATTCGAAGCAGGTTAAGCAGCGCCATTGTAAGAGACGCGGAAAATTCCGAATCGAAAAAAAAAAAAAAGTTACAAATTTACGAATTTTTTCGTTCAATCCAATCGAAGCACGTTAAGCAGCGCCATTGTAAAGACACGGAAAATTACAATTCAACAAAAAAAAAAAAGCTACGAATGTACAAATTTTTTCGTTCAATCCATTCGAAGCACGTTAAGCAGCGCCATTGTAAGAGACACGGAAAATTACGAATTCGAAAAAAAAAAAAAAAGTTACGAATGTACGAATTTTTTCGTTCAATCCATTCGAAACACGTTAAGCAGCGCCATTGTAAGAGACACGGAAAATTACAAATCAGAAAAAAAAAAAAAAAAAAAGTTACGAATGTACGAATTTTTTCGTTAAATCCATTCGAAGCACGTTAAGCAGCGCCATTGTAAGGGACACGGAAAATTATCAATTCAACAAAAAGAAAAGTTACGCATTTTTTCGTTCATTTTGATTTTCGTTGTTCCTGTTTTCGTTTTTCGGATTTTCTTCTTTCGTAGTTTCGTTGTTTCTAATTTTGTTTTGTTCGGATTTTCATTGGTTTTCGGATTCGTTCGATTCGAACATTTGTTATTTGTTAAAATTTTTTGCGAATCGTTCGTTCATTCGTACGATAACGAATGAACGAATATAACGAATTTTAACGAAAAACAAAAAAAAAAACTAAACGAATTGCACATGTTTAGACATTAATGGCTGTGTGTTGAGTTATTTTGAAGGGACAGCAAATTTACACTGTTATACAAGCTGTACACTCACTACTTTACATTGTAGACAAGTGATGTCGCTGTGATTTGGCCAATCATTAGGCATCAATGCACTGCGATCTCACAGTGCATTATGGGGCATTCCGCGGTGCTCGAATTTGCCGCGAACGCCCCATAATGTTGGTGTATTCACCGAACGTCGGGACCATCCCTAATTGTAACACAATTCTAGACAAAGATTGTCAATGGAAAAGGAAGAGCCCTGAGAGTTTTGGGTTAACCGCGCTTCATAGAAGAACCAGCAGCAGAGCCGGCTGGGAGAGCAGATGGTCGGGCAGAAGCTTCCGTGTCTTTGGTTTATGGTTACAAACATTTCTCACCATTCTTGTGCTTCATCTGCTTGCCGATTTCCCAGAGTATTCGTGTGTAGCACACAATCATGACGCTTAGCGGAGTGACAAACAGGGTGCAAAACGTGAACATGTTGTAGGCCGTCTCCTGCCAGTGCTGGGCAAAGCTCCCATGCGTGGCACACTGTGTGAAATTGGCTCCAGGGACCGTCCGCAAACGGAACAGGAAGAGCTGAAAAAATAATAATAATAAGGTATCAGAAAACTTGTACATGTAATGTAATTATATCAGCTAAAACCCGCATAGCTATTTCACAATAAGTGATTGGCCTCGGGGTGATAAACAGAGATTAAACAAATCCTACTATATAAGTTGTACCTGTTTATCTGCAGCCCACTCACCTCTACATCCATTAACAGTTGAAATTTGCACAGTACTTCTGAGCTTCAAAAGGCAGGGGGCATGTCACACGCTGCACAGTATAGAGCAGGGAGCTGAGTGTAATCTGGTACTGGAGTGGAGGGAATGGAAACAACCACCTCTACACAGTCTCATAGGGAAACATGCCCAGCTGAGGCTGTCAATCACCCGCTGTGCTGTGATTTTAACCTAAACTGTTATGCCCTGTACACACGGTTGAAAATTCAGATGGAAAAAGTCAGATCGGATTATGTTGTCGGAAAATCCGATCATGCGTGGGCTCTATCGGACTTTTTCCGTCTGAATTTCCGACGGAAAAAGTTTGAGAGCTGGATCTAAAATTTTCCGACAACAAAATCCAATTGGACTTTTTCCTAAGGACGTCCTCCCAGAAACTTGCTCCCGCGCGCCCCCTGAGGCGGGCACTCGGGAACATCCGTGACCGCCGGGTCCCGAGGACCCGGTGCATCACGAATCACGGTAAATGGCCGCTGATAGCGGCCGTTTACCACGTGATCGCTTTGTCAAATGGCGGAGCGATCACATGTACACAAACCAGCGTCACGTCATGACGCCGGTTCCTCCCTCCCCTCTCTGTACCGATCTGTACAGTGAGAGGGGAGAAGCGGAAAGGGGGAGAGACGGGACCAGCGCTGTGGGCTGGATGTGTAGTGCCCACAGCGCTGGTCAGTGCCTGCAATGTGCAATACACTGCCACCACTGTGCAATATTCTGCAACCACTGTGCAATGCTCTGCCCCCACTGTGCAATACTCTGCCCCCACTGTGCAATGCTCTGCCCCCACTGTGCAATGCTCTGCCCCCACTGTGCAATGCTCTGCCCCCACTGTGCAATGCTCTGCCACCACTGTGCAATGCTCTGCCACCACTGTGCAATGCTCTGCCACCACTGTGCAATGCTCTGCCACCACTGTGCAATATTCTACCAATACTGTGCAACACTGCAACACTGCAATACTCTGCCAATACTGCCCAATACTTGCCAATACTCTGCCAATACTCTGCCAATACTCGCCAATACTCGCCAATACTCTTACTTTTTTTTTTTTACCGAATTTTCTGTATTTTTTTGATTTATAGCGCAAAAAATTAAAGGAAGACCAGAAGAAAGAAGATGAAAGAAGAAGAAATTAATAAAGGACTTGTCAAAAACTGTCTCTTGTGTTTAACCTTTTTGCCCCTTTTTTTTTGTGAAATGGTAGGGGTACATTTGTACCCCATTACCAATTCACACGGGGGGGGGGCGGGGATCTGGGGGTCCCCTTATTAAAGGGAGCTTCCAGATTGCGATAAGCCCCCCGCCCGCAGACCCCCACAACCACCGGGCAAGGGTTGTGGAGATGAGGCCCTTCTCCCCATCAACATGGGGACAAGGTGCTTTGGGGCTACCCCAAGGCACCCTCCCAATGTTGAGGGCATGTGGCCTGGTACGGTTCAGTAGAGGGGGGGCGCTCTCTCGCCCCCCCTCTTTTCCTGCGGCCTGCCAGGTTGCATGCTCGGATGAGGGTCTGGTATGGATTTTTGGGGGGACCCCACGCCATTTTTTTAAAAATATTTGGTGGGGGGTTCCCCTTAAAATCCATACCAGACCTGAAGGGTCTGGTATGGATTTTGAGGGGGACCCCCATGCCATTTTATTTTATTTTTTTTGCCCGGGATTCCCCTTAATATCCATGCCAGACCTGAAGGCCCTGGCATTTTTCTTTATTTTTTATTTTTTTAATGCTAACATGACCTGTGTTCAAATAGCCTTTAAAAAACCCATAGAAGTGAACCAGCGCAAAAAAAGTCTAGTTGAGAGGTGCGCTTGTTCAACTTATGCAAATTAACCTATGTGGCTTGACATTTACTAAGATTTTGCCGGCGCAGTGAACCAGAGCACATGAACGGGCACAAATGTCGCTTGCACGTGCACAGTACATAAATTGACCTAGCGCAGTTCCAACTGTATTTGCAGGCGCAGCAAGCTTGCTCAGAGAAAGTTAATTTTCCGTTCTATTTTGGGCATATTTGTTAGTTGGACAGTCATATCTATACTTCCTCACATCACCCACATCACCCCCATAATATAGCCTGGCCATGAAGGGGGTAAATCTTCCGGAGCTGTGGTGGTTATAAAATCTCCAATTTAGTTAATAATATTGATTATATATCTTGTCATCTTTATGCTCATAGAGGCTCGTGAAGTATCCACCATGTCCAGTGACCCATGATCAAATTTTGCTTGGGGGAGGTGAAGGATATGAAGGCTCATGCAATGCTGTGAATGCTTCCATGGCAACTGCTGCTAATTTTATACCGCCATAAATAGACACTCAGGGCAAATAGTAAAATCCATACATTTCTGGGTACGGTGAATGCCAAAAATGTATGTTATCCTAAATGTTTATATTTTTCTATGTGTGTCTTCCCATATGTGTATTTTATAAATCATAGTCTCTATCATTGTCATGTACTTCTTCTATCTGAAGTACTTGGTTGATCCTGCCAGTCACCAGGGGCGGCAAGTGCATTGTGGGCGCACGGCCCCTTTCAGGACGCTGGACGCACGGATTCCTATGGTGGGGGTGGGAGGGGGTGGTACTTTTTGAAGCACCTGATTAGAGCCAGGGGCTCTAATAGGCTTCAAAATTTGGTGGGCTTGGGGCACAGAGAGTGCGCCCTGATCCCACCCAATTGTGTGATGATAGCGAATACATTTTTGCTATTTTCACACTAACGCTCCAACGTTCCTCCCCACCAATCAGGGAGGCAGGTCATCAGACCTGTTTCCCGATTGGTCAAAGCGCCAGGGCATGGATGCCTGGTGCTTAGGAAGAGGTGGCATAGAGGAGAGGGAGGGAGGTCGAGAGAGGGGGGGGGGGGGGGGTTGGAGTGTCAGTGGGCACAGTAGCTGCATATGATGGGCACAAGTGGCGGCATTTGACGGGCACAAGTGGCTGCATTTGATGGGCCCAAGTGGCTGCATTTGATGGGCACATGTGGCTGCATTTACTGGGCACAAGTGGCTGCATTTGATGGGCACAAGTGGCTGCATTGATGGGCACAAGTGGCTGCATATGATGGGCACAAGTGCATGCATTTTATGGGCACAAGTGCATGCATTTGATGGGCACAAGTGGCTGCATTTGATGGGAACCTTGGCTGCGTTTGATGGGCACAAGTGGCTGCATTTGAGGGGCACAAGTGGCTGCATTTGATGGGCATAAGTGGCTGCATATGATTGGCACAAGTGGCTGCACATACTGGGCACAAGTGGCAGCATTTGACGGGCACAAGTGGCAGCATTTGACGGGCACAAGTGGCTGCATATGATGGGCACAAGTGGCTGCATATGATGGTCACAGTGGCTGAATATGATGGGCACAAGTGGCTGCATATGATGGGCACAAGTGGCTGCAATTGATGGGCACAAGTGGCTGCATATGAGGGGCACAAGTGGCTGCATATGATGGGCACAAGTGGCTGCGTTTGATGGGCACAATGGCTGCATATGATGGGCACAATGGCTGCATATGATGGGCACAATGGCTGCATTTGATGGGCAAAAGTGGCTGCATATGATGGGCACAAGTGGCTGCATATACTGGGCACAATTGCATGCATTTTACGGTCACAAGTGGCTGCATTTCATGGGCACACGTGGCTGCATTTCATGGGAACAATGGCTGCGTTTGATGGGCACAAGTGGCTGCATTTGATGGGCATAAGTGGCTGCATATGATTGGCACAAGTGGCTGCATTTCATATGCACAAGTGGCGGCCTTTGATGGGCACAAGTGGCTGCATTTGATGGGAACAGTGGCTGCATTTGATGGGCACAAGTGGCTGCATTTGATGGGCATAAGTGGCTGCATATGATTGGCACAAGTGGCTGCACATACTGGGCACATTTGTACCCCATTACCAATTCACACGGGGGGGGCGGGATCTGGGGGTTCCCTTGTTAAAGGGAGCTTCCAGATTCCGATAAGACCCCCCCCCCCGCCCGCAGACCCCCACAACCACCGGGCAAGGGTTGTGGAGATGAGGCCCTTCTCCCCATCAACATGGGGACAAGGTGCTTTGGGGCTACCCCAAGGCACCCTCCCAATGTTGAGGGCATGTGGCCTGGTACGGTTCAGGAGGGGGGGCGCTCTCTCGTCCCCCCTCTTTTCCTGCGGCCTGCCAGGTTGCATGCTCGGATGAGGGTCTGGTATGGATTTTTGGGGGGACCCCACGCCATTTTTAAAAAAAATATTTGGTGGGGGTTCCCCTTAAAATCCATACCAGACCTGAAGGGTCTGGTATGGATTTTGAGGGTGACCCCCATGCCATTTTATTTTTTTTGCCCGGGATTCCCCTTAATATCCATGCCAGACCTGAAGGGCCTGGTATGGATTTTCGGGGGACCCCCACGCATTCTATTTCTTCATTTTTATTTTTTTTTAATGCTAACATGACCTGTGTTCAAATAGCCTTTAAAAAACCCATAGAAGTGAACCAGCGCAAAAAAAAAGTCAAGTTGAGAGGTGCGCCTGTTCAACTTATGCAAATTAACCTATGTGGCTTGACATTTACTAAGATTTTGCCGGCGCAGTGAACCAGAGCACTTGAATGGGCGCAAATGTCGCTTGCGCGTGCACAGTACATAAATTGACCTAGCGCAGTTCCAAGTGTATTTGCAGGCGCAGCAAGCTTGCTCAGAGAAAGTTAATTTTCCGTTCTATTTTGGGCATATTTGTTAGTTGGACAGTCATATCTATACTTCCTCACATCACCCACATCACCCCCATAATATAGCCTGGCCATGAAGGGGGTAAATCTTCCGGAGCTGTGGTGGTTATAAAATCTCCAATTTAGTTAATAATATTGATTATATATCTTGTCATCTTTATGCTCATAGAGGCTCATGAAGTATCCACCATGTCCAGTGACCCATGATCAAATTTTGCTTGGGGGAGGTGAAGGATATGAAGGCTCATGCAATGCTCTGAATGCTCCCATGGCAACTGCTGCTAATTTTATACCGCCATAAACAGACATTCAGGGCAAATAGTAAAATCCATACATTTCTGGGTACGGTGAATGCCAAAAATGTATGTTATCCTAAATGTTTATATTTTTCTATGTGTGTTTTCCCATATGTGTATTTTATAAATCATAGTCTCTATCATTGTCATGTACTTCTTCTATCTGAAGTACTTGGTTGATCCTGCCAGTCACCAGGGGCGGCAAGTGCATTGTGGGCGCACGGCCCCTTTCAGGACGCTGGACGCACGGATTCCTATGGTGGGGGTGGGAGGGGGTGGTACTTTTTGAAGCACCTGATTAGAGCCAGGGGCTCTAATAGGCTTCAAAATTTGGTGGGCTTGGGGCACAGAGAGTGCGCCCTCATCCCACCCAATTGTGTGATGATAGCGAATACATTTTTGCTATTTTCACACTAACGCTCCAACGTTCCTCCCCACCAATCAGGGAGGCAGGTCATCAGACCTGTTTCCCGATTGGTCAAAGCGCCAGGGCATGGATGCCTGGTGCTTAGGAAGAGGTGGCATAGAGGAGAGGGAGGGAGGTCGAGAAAGGGGGGGGGGGGTTGGAGTGTCAGTGGGCACAGTAGCTGCATATGATGGGCACAAGTGGCGGCATTTGACGGGCACAAGTGGCTGCATTTGATGGGCCCAAGTGGCTGCATTTGATGGGCACATGTGGCTGCATATACTAGGCACAAGTGGCTGCATTTGATGGGCACAAGTGGCTGCATATGATGGGCACAAGTGGCTGCATATGATGGGCACAAGTGCATGCATTTTATGGGCACAAGTGGCTGCATTTGATGGGCACAAGTGGCTGCATTTGATGGGAACCTTGGCTGCGTTTGATGGGCACAAGTGGCTGCATTTGATGGGCATAAGTGGCTGCATATGATTGGCACAAGTGGCTGCACATACTGGGCACAAGTGGCAGCATTTGACGGGCACAAGTGGCAGCATTTGACGGGCACAAGTGGCTGCATATGATGGGCACAAGTGGCTGCATATGATGGTCACAGTGGCTGAATATGATGGGCACAAGTGGCTGCATATGATGGGCACAAGTGGCTGCAATTGATGGGCACAAGTGGCTGCATATGAGGGGCACAAGTGGCTGCATATGATGGGCACACGTGGCTGCATTTCATGGGCACACGTGGCTGCATTTCATGGGAACAATGGCTGCGTTTGATGGGCACAAGTGGCGGCATTTGATGGGCATAAGTGGCTGCATATGATTGGCACAAGTGGCTGCATTTCATGGGCACAAGTGGCGGCCTTTGATGGGCACAAGTGGCTGCATTTGATGGGAACAGTGGCTGCATTTGATGGGCATAAGTGGCTGCATATGATTGGCACAAATGGCTGCACATACTGGGCACAAGTGGCAGCATTTGACGGGCACAAGTGGCAGCATTTGATGGGCACAAGTGGCTGTATATGATGGGCACAAATGGCTGCATATGATGGGCACAAGTGGCTTTATTTGATGGGCACAGTGGCTGCATATCATGGGCAAAAGTGGCTGCATATGATGGGCACAAGTGGCTGCAATTGATGGGCACAAGTGGCTGCATATGAGAGGCACAAGTGGCTGCATATGATGGACACAAGTGGCTGCATATGATGGACACAGTGGCTGCCTTTGATGGGCACACGTGGCTGCATTTGATGGGCACAAGTGGCTGCATTTGATGGGCACAAGTGGCTGCATTTGATGGGCAAATGTGGCTGCATTTGATGGGCACAGTGGCTGCATATGATGGGCACAAGTGGCTGCATATAATGGGCACAATTGGCTGCATGTGAAGGGCACAAGTGGTTGCATTTGATGGGCACAAGTGGCTGCATTTGATGGGCACAATTGGCTGCATATGATGGGCACAAGTGGCTACATATGATGGACACAGTGGCTGCCTTTGATGGGCACAGTAAGGCTGCAATTGATGGGGGTGGGGGTTCAGTATTTTTCAGTTTGTTTGCTTCCCCCCAAAATTTTGAGCACCAGCCGCCACTGACAGTCACATTTCTTCCTTTTTCTAAACTAACCATACAAAGCACAGAAGATGTTCAGTATAGTCAGTTTTCATCCTTTGGTTGGCCATTCAGCGGTACAGGACACTGTACAGACACCCAGCATGCCTGTATTGAGTAGATTCCTTAGCTACTACGCCCCCTCTGGCACACACCCCCTCCCAATCACATCCTGCCTCTGGCACACACCCCCCTCCCAATTACAACCTGCCTCTGGGGCACACCTACTCCCAATCACAGCCTGCCTCTGGCACACGCCCCCTCCCAATAACAGCCGGCCCCTGGTACACACCCACTACCAATCACAGCCTGCCTCTGGTACACACCCCCTCCCAATCACAGCCTGCCTCTGGCACACGCCCACTACCAATCACAGCCTGCCTCTGGTACACACCCCCTCCCAATCACAGCCTGCCTCTGACACACACCCGCTCCCAATCACAGCCTGCCTCTGGCACACGCCCACTACCAATCACAGCCTGCCTCTGGCACACACCCCTCCCAATCACAGCCTGCCTCTGGTACACACCCCCTCCCAATCACAGCCTGCCTCTGACACACACCCCCTCCCAATAACAGCCTGCCTCTGGCACACCCCCTCTCCCAATCACAGCCTGCCTCTGGCACACACCCACTTCCACAACTAATGATCTGGGAATCTGCTGAAAGAGGGAACTAATAATCTGGGGATCTGCTGAATGGGGGAACCAATGAGCGGGTGTTCTGGTCTCTATTAAAACAAACAGAAAACCAGCACACACAGGACATTTGCCAAGCTTCATTAAAGCTTCAAAAAAGCATCACTGAAGCATCAAACACACATCAAAAAAGCATGTTGAAGTGGTTGGCGCTTTAATGTGTGATAAAGTGGAAGCAAGTAGATGAACCCTTAAGGTACTATATACACGTAACAATCATGATAAAAAATTCCATTAATGTTTTATTAATTAACCAAAAAAATAAAAAAAAAGCGATATCCAGAGCTAATAAAATAACAGGTAATGCTGTTCATCATTTCTATGTACATCTAATACCACACACCTCTCCTATATATACCCTATACACAGTTTTAACCTCTTCCCGCCCATGCTATGGCCAAAAGACGGCTGCAGCGTGGGCCTAAGTTGCCGGGATGGCGTCCATGTAGGTCCTCCTGTGCATGTGATGCCTGCAGGGCGCACGCGGCCCGCTCTGTGATCAGCCAGTCTATGAGACTCCCGGCCCCTTACCATGAGATCAGCTGTCAGACAATGACAGCTGATCACTTGATGTAAACAGAGCCGATTTGTGGTAGAAGGGGGATTTGGATTGTTTGTGCTAGAAGAAGTGATATGCCAGAGGGGAGGGGGGATTTGTGAGGGGGGGTTGTAATAGGAGGGGATTTTTTTTTGGGGGGGGGGGCTTGGGTAGAGAGAGGATTTAAACTAGGAGGGCAGATGAGGGGGCAAAGATTTGGCTGCATATGATGGGCACAAGTGGCTGCATATGATGGGCACAAGTGCATGCATTTTATGGGCACAAGTGGCTGCATTTGATGGGCACAAGTGGCTGCATTTGATGGGAACCTTGGCTGCGTTTGATGGGCACAAGTGGCTGCATTTGATGGGCATAAGTGGCTGCATATGATTGGCACAAGTGGCTGCACATACTGGGCACAAGTGGCAGCATTTGACGGGCACAAGTGGCAGCATTTGACGGGCACAAGTGGCTGCATATGATGGGCACAAGTGGCTGCATATGATGGTCACAGTGGCTGAATATGATGGGCACAAGTGGCTGCATATGATGGGCACAAGTGGCTGCAATTGATGGGCACAAGTGGCTGCATATGAGGGGCACAAGTGGCTGCATATGATGGGCACAAGTGGCTGCGTTTGATGGGCACAATGGCTGCATATGATGGGCACAATGGCTGCATATGATGGGCACAATGGCTGCATTTGATGGGCAAAAGTGGCTGCATATGATGGGCACAAGTGGCTGCATATACTGGGCACAATTGCATGCATTTTACGGTCACAAGTGGCTGCATTTCATGGGCACACGTGGCTGCATTTCATGGGAACAATGGCTGCGTTTGATGGGCACAAGTGGCTGCATTTGATGGGCACAAGTGGCTGCACATACTGGGCACAAGTGGCAGCATTTGACGGGCACAAGTGGCAGCATTTGATGGGCACAAGTGGCTGTATATGATGGGCACAAATGGCTGCATATGATGGGCACAAGTGGCTTTATTTGATGGGCACAGAGGCTGCATATCATGGGCACAAGTGGCTGCATATGATGGGCACACGTGGCTGCAATTGATGGGCACAAGTGGCTGCATATGAGAGGCACAAGTGGCTGCATATGATGGACACAAGTGGCTACGTTTGATGGGAACAATGGCTGCATATGATGGGCACACGTGGCTGCATTTGATGGGCACAAGTGGCTGCATTTGATGGGCACAAGTGGCTGCATTTGATGGGCAAATGTGGCTGCATTTGATGGGCACAGTGGCTGGGTTTGATGGTCACAATGGCTGCATATGATGGGCACAAGTGGCTGCATATAATGGGCACAATTGGCTGCATGTGAAGGGCACAAGTGGTTGCATTTGATGGGCACAAGTGGCTGCATTTGATGGGCACAATTGGCTGCATATGATGGGCACACGTGGCTGCATTTGATGGGCACAAGTGGCTGCATATGATGGGCACAATTGGCTGCATATGATGGGCACAAGTGGCTGCATATGATGGACACAGTGGCTGCCTTTGATGGGCACAGTAAGGCTGCAATTGATGGGGGTGGGGGTTCAGTATTTTTCAGTTTGTTTGCTTCCCCCCAAAATTTTGAGCACCAGCCGCCACTGACAGTCACATTTCTTCCTTTTTCTAAACTAACCATACAAAGCACAGAAGATGTTCAGTATGGTCAGTTTTCTTCCTTTGGTTGGCCATTCAGCGGTACAGGACACTGTACAGACACCCAGCATGCCTGTATTGAGTAGATTCCTTAGCTACTACGCCCCCTCTGGCACACACCCCCTCCCAATCACATCCTGCCTCTGGCACACACCCCCCTCCCAATTACAACCTGCCTCTGGCACACGCCCACTACCAATCACAGCCTGCCTCTGGCACACGCCCCCTCCCAATAACAGCCGGCCCCTGGTACACACCCACTACCAATCACAGCCTGCCTCTGGTACACACCCCCTCCCAATCACAGCCTGCCTCTGGCACACGCCCACTACCAATCACAGCCTGCCTCTGGTACACACCCCCTCCCAATCACAGCCTGCCTCTGACACACACCCCTCCCAATCACAGCCTGCCTCTGGCACACACCCACTACCAATCACAGCCTGCCTCTGGCACACACCCCCTCCCAATCACAGCCTGCCTCTGGTACACACCCCCTCCCAATCACAGCCTGCCTCTGGTACACACCCCCTCCCAATAACAGCCTGCCTCTGACACACACCCCCTCCCAATAACAGCCTGCCTCTGGCACACCCCCTCTCCCAATCACAGCCTGCCTCTGGCACACACCCACTTCCACAACTAATGATCTGGGAATCTGCTGAAAGAGGGAACTAATCATCTGGGGATCTGCTGAATGGGGGAACCAATGAGCGGGTGTTCTGGTCTCTATTAAAACAAACAGAAAACCAGCACACACAGGACATTTGCCAAGCTTCATTAAAGCTTCAAAAAAGCATCACTGAAGCATCAAACACACATCAAAAAAGCATGTTGAAGTGGTTGGCGCTTTAATGTGTGATAAAGTGGAAGCAAGTAGATGAACCCTTAAGGTACTATATACACGTAACAATCATGATAAAAAATTCCATTAATGTTTTATTAATTAACCAAAAAAAAAAAAAAAAGCAATATCCAGAGCTAATAAAATAACAGGTAATGCTGTTCATCATTTCTATGTACATCTAATACCACACACCTCGCCTATATATCCCCTATACACAGTTTTAACCTCTTCCCGCCCATGCTATGGCCAAAAGACGGCTGCAGCGTGGGCCTAAGTTGCCGGGATGGCGTCCATGTAGGTCCTCCTGTGCATGTGATGCCTGCAGGGCGCATGCGGCTCGCTCTGTGATCAGCCAGTCTATGAGACTCCCAACCCCTTACCATGAGATCAGCTGTCAGACAATGACAGCTGATCACTTGATGTAAACAGAGGCGATTTGTGGTAGAAGGGGGATTTGGATTGTTTGTGCTAGAAGAGGTGATATGCCAGAGGGGAGGGGGGATTTGTGAGGGGGGGTTGTAATAGGAGGGGATTTTTTTTTGGGGGGGGGGCTTGGGTAGAGAGAGGATTTGAGCTAGGAGGGCAGGTGAGGGGGCAAAGATTTGTGCTGGGAGGGGGGATTTCAGCAGGGGGACGTATTTGTCCTGGGAGGAGGAATTTTTGCTTGGGGGGGAGTAAGCATTCAGATTAGTGCTCAATTTTGGTTTATGGGGGGGGGGGGTGCTCATAATGCTCATACATCTTGCGGGGGGGGGGGGGTGCAGTTTGGCATGTTCACTCTGGGCTCTAGGTTGCCTTGTCCCTTGGGGCATTCGGCAGGGGGGAGGAGTCATGAGCGCTGGCAGGGGATCAGAGAAGAGGAGGATCGGGGCTGCTCTGTGCAAAACCAGAGCAAGTGAATATAACATGTAGACATGTGCACAATAGAAAAATTTGTTTATTTTCGTTTCTTTCGTTTCCGTTGATTCGTAACGATTCGTAAATTCGTAAGTCGTCGGTGTTCGTGTTCGTAATGATTCGTATTTTCGTAAGAGTTATTTTTTCGTTGATTCGTTTTTCTGTTATTTTAATTTTCGTTTATTCGAAATTCGGACGCATTCGTATTTTCGTAGATTTAGTTACATTCCTACTTTCGTTAGATTGATTTATTCGTACTTTCGTAACATTGTTTTCGTAGATTCGTAATCGGAGCATAATTCATAGTTTTATGTAATGTGTATGCTATTATTACATTTAAGAGACACGGAAAATTACGAATCGAAAAAAAAAGTTACGAATGTACTAATTTTTTCGTTCAATCCATTCGAAGCACGTTAAGCAGCGCCATTGTAAGAGACACGGAAAATTACGAATCGCAAAAAAAAAAAAAAAAGTTATGAATGTACGAATTTTTTCGTTCAATCCATTCGAAGCACGTTAAGCAGCGCCATTGTAAGAGACACGGAAAATTACGAATCGCAAAAAAAAAGAAAGTTACGAATGTACGAATTTTTTTGTTCAATCCATTCGAAGCACGTTAAGCAGCGCCATTGTAAGAGACACGGAAAATTACGAATCGAAAAAAAAAAAGTTACGAATGTACGAATTTTTTCGTTCAATCCATTCAAAGCACGTTAAGCAGCGCCATTGTAAGAGACAGGAAAAATTACCAATTCAACAAAAAAAAAAAAAGTTACGAATGTACGAATTTTTTCGTTCAATTTATTCAAAGCACGTTAACCAGCGCCATTGTAAGAGACAGGAAAAATTACCAATTCAACAAAAAAAAAAAAAGTTACGAATGTACAAATTTTTTTCGTTCAATTCATTCAAAGCACGTTAAGCAGCGCCATTGTAAGAGACAGGGAAAATTACCAATTCAACAAAAAAAAAAAGTTACGAATGTACGAATTTTTTCATTCATTTTGATTTTCGTTGTTCTGTTTTCGTTTTTCGGATTTTCTTCTTTGGTGCTTTCGTTGTTTCTAATTTGGTTATTTCGGATTTTCGTTGTTTTTCGGATCCGTTCGTTTTGAACATTCGTTATTCGTTTAAATTTTTTGCGAATCATTCGTTCATTCGTACGATAACGAATATAGCGAATTTTAACGAAAAACGAAAAAAAAACGAAACGAATTGCACATGTCTAATAACATGTTTGTGATTTTAAAGGAAAAAAAAATAGGTTTGCAATCACTATAAATTATATGTATAAAATATAAATGATACTTTAGTAGCTGTATTTAAAACAAGCCGTGCATTTTTTAGTCTGTAGTCTCTTGAGAATTTCCTTTTACACTGGCATATTGCTGAATATTAGCGGCGCTCAGGGATTATTAAATGAAAACATATGGCTGTACACAGACTTGGTACATAAAAAATAAAATAAAAATGTTGACCTCACTGCTACATAATCCATTTCTTAAAGGTTTGTATTGTTAGGTATTTATTGCAGAATTAAACTGAGATGATCCATTACAGTAAAAAAATAATTCTGGTGACCCGGCCAGCAACATACTTCCTGTTTAACCACTTCAGCCCCGGAAGGTTTTACCCCCCCCCCCCCCCCTTCATGACCCCCTTCATGACCAAGCCATTTTTTGCGATACGGCTCTGCGTTTATTTAACTGACAATTGCGCAGTCGTGCGACGTTGTACCCAAATAAAATTTGTCCCCCCCCCCAAAAAAATTGAGCTTTCTTGTGGTGGTACTTGATCACCTCTGCGGTTTTTAATTTTGCGCTATAAACAAAAAAAGACCGTCAATTTTGCAAAAAAAAACAATATTTTTTACTTTCTGCTATAAAACACATCCAATAAAAAAAATGTAAAAAATCGAATTTCTTCATCAATTTAGGCGTCTACAAACTATGGGATATATCTATGGACTATGCAATGTAAGCTGCGGGCCACTCTGCTCCAGCATGCGTTCCGACAGCGCGTGTATCTACGCACCATGCGTTCCAACTTGACGCGTTTCGTCACCACGTAACCCCTGAAGAGGTTACGTGGTGACGAAACGCGTCAAGTTGAAATGTACGGTGCATGGATACACACGCTGTTGGAACGCATGCTGGAGCAGACTGGCCCGCGGCTTCCATTGCATATTGGGATTTATTTTTTTGCAATCTTTGAAGTGGATTTAATGTATACGGATTGATTTTAAATAAAATATGGAACTTTTTACACTATGAGAGGCACGTCCTTCCTTTTGTTTTCTCCATAAACATCGGCATATGCTCCGAGGATTCATGGTGGAAGAAGGATATATGCTCAATCCCTGAAGCGACTACTGGGTCTGTGAGAGACCACCAAAGCGATACTTGACTACTCTTTGTGATATGACAAGAGAGTCAACTAAGTCTGGTGAGTGGGGACCTTTACTACACACATGGTGGATTGGTGGCACTGGAACAGTCTATAAAGGAAAGCACAAAACCACCTCCCATTCATTTCAATGTGTCTTTTCACACCGGAGCGGGGCGCTTGTGGGGCGTTGGGAAAAGTCCTGCAAGCAGCATTTTTGGAAATGAATAGGCGCGCTTCCAAAGCGACATGGGCGCTTTTAACCCCTTCTTCGGGGGCTAGCAGGGGTTAAAAGCGCCCTGCTAGCGCTCGAGCCGCGAGACCCACCAAGAAGATGGCGGCGGCACCGTACAGAAGGGGTTAAAAGCGCCCTGCTAGTGACCGGAAGGCACCGCATTAATGAGCGAAGCTATAGCGCCAACGGCCAAGCGCTGCAGTGTGAAAGCAGCCTTACTGTGCTGCCCCAACGGGGCATAGAATTTATATAGATTGTTTTCCTAACCATTTTCTATGGACGTTTTAGATTTAGTTCACATGCTGCCATCTAGTGAACTTTTGTGGTAATGCACTTGTTTCCTTATGTTCTTTTTCCCTGATGTTATGACACACTTCCTTTATATGTAATGCTCCACCCTTCTTCCTGTTATTGTACTTCCTGTGTCATGGATGCAGCTACAAGCCACATGTAGCAGGGCACATGTATTCTGCATTGTAAGCTACATACAATATCATCTTTTGACCGCATAAATACTACCGTACAACCTATTCATCTGTTTGTATCCTGTCATCTGCTGTAACCTGATGTTCAGAATAAAAGCCTCTTGTGGATGGAATCGGTATTTGGTGAGTTCAAGCTATCTGATGAGGATTGTCCTCAGTGATTATATCTTATACAGGCCAGGCATAGAGGTCTCACAAGGGATAAATCACTTCACAACAATCTGAGTCAGAATACTTATAGTAACACTGTTGTTCATTTAATTCATGATTATTGGTTTATAGAGACTGTTTTAGAGTTTTTGGAACATATATGTATTGTGCACATGATATTGATTTGTTTGATTGCATAAGCCAATAGGGATATTTATCTTAATTTGCATAATTCTTTTGCAAGCGCTATTCGCATATAGGTTTATCCTGTGAGCCTGTATTTACAACATTGAGTTTTTACCAGGCTTGACCTGTATTACTGGAGAGGTGGCGGTTATCGGTGCTCCAGGGCGGCAAAATAATGCTGCTGGGTAGAGCCCCACATTCCTAACCCAGATACCAGAATGTTTCCTCAAGGCAGGCGTTGTCCCTGTTCTGACCCTACTCGTTAGGAACCTTTCTCTGTGCTATATACTTTTCCTAACAGGTGTAGTCTCTGTCCCTGACCTACCACTTGCTCCAGGTGCACCCAAGTGACACAGGTACCCTATTTATAAGGTCCCACACTAGGATGACCACAAAAGCACCAGGAGTTGCAGCATCCAATCAGATAGATGTTCCCTTTGAGACACTGACAGAGTCCATGACGGGATGATTTCCCCTAACAGACTCCTTCGTATCTGTATAATGGCACAGTGCCAACGAATGGACAGAGGGAAACCTGCACCTGCCTACATGCTGTTCTGCAGAGTAACCACAGGGTGTCACTCATAATATCATGCGGGATGAAATTCATTACTGGCATGTAGAGCTGCATGATTTTGGCCAAAATGAGAATCACAATTTTTTTGCTTAGAATAAAAAAATCACGATTCTTGCGCCGTAAAATTTTCACATTATTCAAAAAAAAATGGGCTAAAATTACTGGTTAGTTTTTTTTTTTTAAATTTATTAAAGTGTAATTTTTTTCCCCAAAAAAATGCATTTGAACGACTGCTGTGCAAATACAGTGTGACATAATATATTTCAACAAACACCATTTTATTCTCTAAAAAATAAAAAAAAAAAAAATATATATATATATATATATATATATATATATATATATATATATATATAATGTTTGGGGGTTCTAAGTAATTTTCAAGCAAAAAAAAAAAAAAATTATTTTAACTTGAAACAAAAAAAGGTTTAGTGTTTAAGCGCTTCCCGCCAGCCGCATGTAAATATACATCGGCAGAATGGCACGGCTGAGCATAAGCACGTATATATACATCCCCTTTAATTGCCTAGCCGCCCGCCGCCGCCGGCGTGCTTGCGACCCAAAAGGGAGCTCTGTGACCGTGGCCGCGGGACCAGCGGACCCGATCGCCGCTGGTGTCCCGCGTTCGGGTCACAGAGCTGAAGAACGGGGAGAGGTCTGTGTAAACAAACCTCTCCCCGCGCTTCCTACACTGCCTGTCACTGATCTGCTGTTCCCTGTCATCGGGAAAGCCGATCAGTGACGTCAGACGTCAGCCACGCCCCCCAACTGTAAAAAAAAACACAACACGTCACACTAACTCCTCCCCGCCCCCTAGTGGTTAACTCCTTCACTGCCACTGTCATTTACATAGGAATCAGTGCATTTAAATAGCACTGATTTCTGTATAAATGACAATGGTGTCAAAAATGTCCGATGTGTCCGCCATAATGTCGCAGTCACAATAAAAATTGTCGCTCTATTTTTGTTTATAGCACAACAAATAAAAACCGCAGGGGCGATCAAATACCACCAAAAGAAAGCTCTATTTGTGGGAAAAAAAGGACACCAATTTTGTTAAGGAGCCAAGTCGCACAACCGCGCAATTGTCAGTTAAAGCGACGCAGTGCCGAATCGCAGGGGCCTGGTCATTTGGCTGCCAATTGGTCCGGTTCTGAAGTGGTTAAGTGGTTAAAACAAATTGTTACAATGTTTATACTTAAGTTCCACTCCTAAAACATTTTGTGATTCTTGGCAGACTGCTTGTTTTTT
This sequence comes from Lithobates sylvaticus, assembly GCA_028564925.1. Lineage (NCBI taxonomy): Eukaryota > Metazoa > Chordata > Amphibia > Anura > Ranidae > Lithobates > Lithobates sylvaticus. The sequence continues at coordinate 591,648,791 of CM053029.1, forward strand.
TTTTTTTTTCCTTTCTTTTGACACCTGTCAGCTTTAGCAGAGCAGAGAGAATTCTCTGCATAGAAAGAATCGGGGAAATACTTTGTCAAGACCGCAAAGGGGAAAAAAATCGTGATAACGATTCTGAACCATTAATCGTGCAGCTCTAGTGGCATGGCTTAGGAGAAGTCTATGAAAAGCTCCCATCGGACTGTTTCCATCGGAAATTCCGACCGTGTGTACGCCGCATAAGGCTGAGGCTGTTTACATTCCTTTTTATCTGTTGAGCTGGCGACATGCGGTGTCTTTTTGTTCTCACAGGGGGTCACTCATTTGGAATAGCTGCCCACTATAGAACACTTGTATTTTTTCAATAAATACAAGCAGGGGTCAAGTCCTGGGGAAAAAAGTTTGGGAACTCCCACCCAAGATCCACTCCCCCCCAAAAAAATAAAATGATACGCTCATATGCACAAACACTTCAAAAGTGGTATTTTTCATCCAATTTTCGTATTGTGTGTATGAAGCTTAACTGTTAGTACATAAAAAAAAACAATCCTCAATAAACATAAATACGGTAATTCTCTGAATAATCAGCAATCATTCAATTGTGCTTCCATGCAAATGTGAACATCATGTTCTGATCTTTATTGGGGAATGTTATTTTGTATATAGAATGTGTTTATGTGTTGAGTTTACACTTTTTATTGAACAGAGTTTGGATAACACAGGGTTAAACGGAAAGGTCATAAATGAACTGCACATTATCTGGACAGAATGCTTGGGGAGATAGTGATGTGTTCCTGCTTGGGAGATGTATGTTAGCTTGGGGGGCCTGCAAACTCTGCAGGGCTCCAACACACACTCGCTGCTATTCCAACCCTTCACATATTTCCACATAAACTTCCCTCCTGGCATTAAACTTTGCCAGGTATTGTGCTCAGCTTACCACCCCAAACTGATGTTGCTCCCTCAGCTCACCTCTCTCCCTGCATGTCCTGTGAGCAGAATAGCTGTGCTCCTCCTCTGGGTTCTCTCATCATATGGCACTGAAGACAGAGGAGGGGGGATTCAGTGGGACACACAGAGCAAGTATGCAGGAGACTGGGGGGGGGGGGGGAGATGGGGAGACAGAAAATCAGGAGGGGCCAGCGGGGAGGAGCGCATCAAGGGAGGCCTGACTAAATACAATCTCTTAGCAGCAGGGACCTGATCTACCTGTCAGCTAGCTGTGATTGACAGGTAGATCGAAGCGGAAGCTGTCATGGGGCCCCCTACTGGCAATGCCTGAATGGTCAGGTGTGCAGCACTTACTATTGCGAGCTGTGTCGGCAGCTGCTGGTGTAGCACCTGCCACACAGCTCACATACTTCAAAGTCTTGCAGGACACCGCTGCTAACGGGAACTGAGTTCCTGTTGTGGAAAAAGTACAGGAACTCCGTTCCCATGCCTTCCCGCAGGACTTGAGCCCTGAAAACAAGGCGTTCTCTGTATTGGAAGAGGTGTAGAGGCAAGGCAGTGACAGAACAGGACCCAGAAGACCTTGACAATCACTGAAGAAGCGGAGACAAATATGGAATATGGATACCTACATTCCACCAAGCTGGACCAACTTAACTATGCAGTTAAAACCATACCTGGAGTTCAACTTTACGTGTAACTCCAGGCAAAATAATTTTTTCATAGTTTTGGAAAGAGTAGGGTAGATCTCCAGTCCTGGTGACCACAAGTGAGGGGCAATCTCCACAATGGGGACACAGAATTCCACTTTAAATTATAATAGTGAACTTGAATGTATTAACAAATCATGACCTCTACCTGGGGTGATGCCAGCAGCAGACTCCCGATCCAAGCTGTCCACAGCATGATGCGGTTGCGTTGTCCAGCACTAGTGAAGCTGAGGGGGTACAGGATTGCCCAGTGGCGGTCCAGACTGATTACCACCAGAACTAATGCAGCAGAATACATGGCAAACAGCTTTCCAAAATTAAGGATCTTGCAGGAAAGTTCATCTGCATACCACTGAATCATTATATTCCACATGGCGTCCAGTGGCATGACCAAAAGAGTCACCAGCAAGTCGGCAATGGAGAGACTGAGGATGAGAATCCGGAGGTGAGACTTACATCTTTTACCACTGATGCTGCACAGAACAGCCACGTTGCTGCACGATGCTATCAGGAAGAAGCAGCAGGTGACACCTACACGAACTTTAGCAGCTGCCGTGAATGTAGGTTCACTCCAGGGGCCCAGGAATCCCAAAGCTGAGACGTTGGCATCAGGCACTACCAGATGGCTTTGATTTACGATAGCTAGCTGCATGGCCATGTTTAGTCTAAAAAACATGTACAGGGAAAAAAAAAGAAACATTTGAATAATATGACTTGTAGTAAGGTCAGACTTCATTGTTTATTTTCTTTTGATAAAATAATTTGTGAATCTCAAACACTTTTAATGACATCATAGATGGCTGAATCAACTTTATGGAGGACTATAAAAGCATAAGTACACCTAACAATTTTTGTGTTAATGTGACGTGAGTAACGCGAGTTAAAACATGTACTCAATGATCTTGGAGAAGGAAGAAGAATGGACCACCAAGAGTCCCACCATGACCTAGTGTTTTTTTAATTGTAGTAATTTATCAGTTCACTCTAAATTCCCCAGAGACCGATGATGCTGGTGGCAGCACTGTGTAGGCTCATGTCCGTCCGTGGCAGCACAGTGGCTTAGTGGCAAAGCCCTTGGTTGGGATTTTGGTGGTTAGCCCTTAGTTGGGATTTTGGTGGTTTGCCGGTTGGTATTTTGGTGGTTAGCCCTTGGTTTGGATTTGGTGGTTAGACCTTGGTTGGGATCATAGTGGTTAGCCTTTGTTTGGGATCTTAGTGGATAGCCCTTGGTTGGTATTTTGGTGGTTAGCCCTTGGTTGGGATTTGATGGTTAGACCTTGGTTGGGATTTTAGTGGTTAGCCCTTGGTTGGGATTTTGGTGGTTTGCCGGTTGGTATTTTGGTGGTTAGCCCTTGGTTGGGATTTGGTGGTTAGACCTTGGTTGGGATCTTAGTGGTTAGCCTTTGGTTGGGATCTTAGTGGTTAGCCCTTGGTTGGGATTTTGGTGGTTTGCCGGTTGGTATTTTGGTGGTTAGCCCTTGGTTGGGATTTGGTGGTTAGACCTTGGTTGGGATCTTAGTGGTTAGCCCTTGGTTGGGATCTTGGTGGTTTGCTGGTTGGTATTTTGGTGGTTAGCCCTTGGTTGGGATTTGGTGGTTAGACCTTGGTTGGGATCTTAGTGGTTAGCCCGTGGTTGGGTTAGCCCTTGGTTGGGATTTTGGTAGGTAACCCTTGGTTGGGATTCTGGTGGTTGTAAACAAGGCATAACACTGTTCTGTCTGTAGGGAAGGCATGGATCCTGTGTTCCTGCAAAGAAGGGACTAGGATCTATGTATTCCCATAGTAAAAGCACCACACACTGTTTAGAAAAACACTGGCTAGGCACACAGGAAACGCTTTGATCGCCCCTGATGTTAACCTCTTCCCAGCCAGTGTCATTAGTACAGTGACAGTGCATATTTTTAGCACTGATCACTGTATTAGTGTCACTGCTCCCCAGAAAGTATCAATTAGTGTCAGAATGTCTGCCACAAAATCGCAGTCCCGCTGTAAGTCGCTGATCACCGCCATTACTAGTAAAAAGAAAATATCCCATAGTTTGTAGACGCTATAACTTTTGTGCAAACAAACAATATCAATACACGCTCATTGGTATTTTTATTACCAAAAATATGTAGCAGAATTCATATTGGCCTAAATTGATGAAGAAATTTGCTTTTTAAAATTGTTTTATTCAATATGTTTTATAGCAGAAAGTAAAAAATATATATTTATTTTCAAAATTGTCAGTTTATTTTGGTTTCTAGCGCAAAAAATTTAAACCGCAGAGGTGATAAAATACCACCAAAAGAAAGCTCTATTTGTGGGGGAAAAAAAGACGTACATGTTATTTAGGTACAGTGTCGCACAACTGCGCAATTGTCAGTTAAAGTAACGCTGTATCGTATTGCAAAAAAATGGCTTTTAAGCTTTATAACTATGACAGGGTGACAACACATGAGAAAAACTAGGAGATAGTTGTCACTCTGTAACAGGAAGTGCCTGAACAATGATCTTGTATCAATGCTTCATAGGGTTTTTTTTGCCTTCCTCTGGATCAACTGTGGGTATAGGATCCTGTATACGGAGGTTTTCTATTTATTTATTTTTTTGTATTGGTTGAACTATATGGACTTGGGTCTTTTTTCATCCTAACTACAGTTTTTATTGGCGTTTAACACGCACTTTCCCCCCCTGGAAATAGAGGACAAATCATGTGTGCGTGTTATACGTTGATACTTGGCTGCCTCAGAGGGGAAGGTGGGGGAGGGAGTGAGTGCTAGCGGACTACACAGAGCCGGGATCTCCTGTTTCCTCAGCACTCGCAGTCACACACAGTCCCGCCTCCTGGACCGGCTCCTATGATAGATATCACATGTCCTGGCATTGGACCAGTGTTCTGTGTATCATAGAAGCCAGTCCAGGAGGCAGGACTGTGTGTGACAGAAAGTGCAGAGTAAACAGGAGATCCTGGGTCTCTGTGTATTCCGGAACTGATCAGGCTGCATTGATGGGCAATGATGAGGCCGTAGATGGGCACTGACCAGGCTGAAATGGTGAGGCTGAAGATGGGCACTGATCAGACTGCAATGATGGGCAGAGGCGGCTCTCTAATTAGGCAAATTAGGCGGTCGCCTTAGGCCTTGCACTCCCAGGGGCCTCGTGGCCGCCTAATTTGCCTGACGTGTGTGGGAGTTGGAGGGAATGTCCACTTGAATTTTTTTTCCCGTTTTGGGCATGAGTGGGTCTAAAGCCCCATACACACGGTCGGATTTTCCGATGGATTCTGTCCTATCGGACAATGTTGTCGGAAATTCCGACCGTGTGTAGGCACCATCGGACATTTTCCATCGGATTGTCCGACACACAAAGTTGTATCTCCTGCTCTAAAGATTTTCCGACAACAAAGTCTGATCACACCAATTCCGATCGTGTGTAGCGAATTCCGACGGACAAAGTGCCACGCATGCTCAGATCACATTACAAGACCAAAGCTATTGGCTACTAGCCTCTACGTAGTCCCGTTGTAGGCAACAAACGTCACCACGTTCAGAATGATCAGATTTTCCGACAACTTTGTCCGACCGTGTGTATGTAACACCAGTGTCGGACTAAATCCGTCGGACCAAATCCGATGGATTTGGTGGTCGGATTTTCCGACCGTGTGTATGGGGCTTTAGATTTGCCTAAGGCCTCACAAAGCCTAGAGCCGCCTCTGATGATGGGAAATGGTGAGGCTGCATATGGGCACTGATCAGGCTGCATTAATGGGCAATGGTGAGGCTGCATTGATGGGCACTGATCAGGCTGCATTGATGGGCACTGATCAGGCTGCATTGATGGGCACTAATAATAAGGCTGCATTGATGGGCACTAATCAGGCTGCATTGATGGGCAATGGTGAGGCTGCAGATGGGCAATGACCCTTATTTTGCTTCAAAGTTCTTTATTTAAAATGTAAGTTTTTTTTCCTGAAACTTTCCTCTTAATATTAAGGTGCGTGTTATACACCCGTGCGTGTTATACACCGATAAATACGGTATGTACTGTAACTATGGTAGGATAACCAGATATCCTTTTACTGCTGATAAAAAAGACTGAAAAAAATTTGAAAATGTCAAAAGATACATTCATACATGAAAGCCGATATAGCTTATTAGGTTTACATCTATTCTTGTCTAATAATTTAGCTACCAATTACCATGCACTTTGGAGAATAATGATATCTCTGTATTTGAGCCTTTTTAAAAGCAAGGCTGAAAGATAGAGTCTTCTTCCACTGAATGTAATGGAAATAATAGTCTGCTTAAAATGATCTACTTATCCTTGCCGGTTTTCTCATTTATACCTTACCCAGCTCTAAATGTTTGAACTCCCCCGATATTTATTTTTATGGAATAAAAAATACCCCAAACCCTTGTACATCAATAGAAACTTTACAACTGCTGCGTATTCTGGTGGACATGGCATACCTCGAATTTTAACTTTATTACTTAGCCATTCAAATTGTACCAATTTATCTCTAATAGAGTGTTTATGTCTCGTAAATTGATTCTTAAACTTCTGATGCCGCGTACACATGATCGGAATTCTCGTCGGAAAAGCCTTGGATGGTTTTTCCAATTCGATGGAATTCCGCTCAAGCTTGTGTTGCCTACACACGGTCACACCAAATTCCGACCGTCAAGAACGCGGTGATGTACAACACTACAACGAGCTTCGAAAATGAAGTTCAATGCTTCTGAGCATGCGTCAAATTGTTTCCGAGCATGCGTAGGAATTTTGCGTGTCGGAATTGCTTCAGACGATCAGAATTTCCGATAGAAACTTTTTCCGTCGGAAAAACTGAGAACATGCTCTCAAAATTTTGCTGGTGGAAATTCGGCCAGCAAAAGTCCGATGGAGCATACACACGGTCGCATTTTCTGATGAAAAGCTCTCATCTGTCTTTTGCTTGCCGAAATTCCGATCGTGTGTACGTGGCATGAGTTGTTTCTCCAATGTATTGATATCCACATGGGCATTTCAACAAATAAAAAGCAAAACTCATCTGGCACGTATATTATCCCTAATCTTTATCTAATAACCCAAATGTGGATGATTAAAATAAGTTCCCTTGATCATACATAAACATTGAATACAACTTAAACAGGGAAAATAACCAGTATTGCGAGGTCCCAAAAACTTATCCACAGATTTAACTATCAGTGCACAACCTGATGGTGCAAAAAATACAAGGGGGCACAGGGAACAGACTTATTTACTCAAGCAAGGACAAAAAGGGACACAAGTTGGGCACTGGGGGCTTAGTCCCATCACCTACAAAAAAAAGTTGTTTACAAAGTTCAGTTGCACAAACTGAAATTTACACTTATAAGAGACTGTTCTGGGAACAAAGAGCCACTGGAAATCCATTGTAGCAACATTGTGTCTTTACATCTCTCTGGGGTAGCACATTAACAACAGAACATCTTATAATACATATCCTGAACTGATCAAAGCTTAAAATAAGATAATGTAACTTACACACATTATTGCACATTTAGATATCCGGGTGTACTGGTAGTGAATGTATGAACACTATAACACTATAGAAGGTGGGGCTTTTTGTGCCTTCTTCTTTATCTTTATTATTAATTTGATTTATATCTCTATTCATACCCCATTCAATATGGGGGGTGGGGACATTTTATACTATCAGCATCTGTTTAAATCCTAGGAGGGATAAATAATATAGCCACCCTTATATATGACCACGAGTGGACTGCCGGGGGTGCTGTGCCACGGCGCCGGGGGGGGGGGGGGGTGTTGTTTATTTGCCACCAGCTGCCACTGCCTCTCAAGCGTCTCCTCTCCGGAGAGAATAAGTTCAATGTGGTGCAGCACTGCACTCTTACCACATACTACTGTTTATTGTCGCCAACAATATTGTGCTAGTTGCTATCTGTAAGGACCTTTATATCAGCCTAAGCGCAATAGATTTGTAATTTCAATAAGTTCAATGCTTGCAGTCTTTCCCCATAGCTGAGATCCTCCAGGCCCTTTATTAGCTTTGTTGCCCTTCTCTGGACTCGCTTCATTTCCAGTACATCCTTCCTGAGGACTGGTGCCCAGAACTGGACAGCATACTCCAGGTGCGGCCGGACCAGAGTCTTGTAGAGTTGGAGAATTATCGTTTTATCTCTGGAGTTGATTCCCTTTTTAATGCATGCCAATATTCTGTTTGCTTTGTTAGCAGCAGCTTGGCATTGCTGAGCCTATCATCTACTAGGACCCCCGGGTCCTTTTCCATCCTAGATTCCCCCAGAGGTTCTCCCCCCAGTGTATAGATTGCATTCATATTTTTGCCACCCAAGTGCATTATTTTAAATTTTTCTACATTGAACCTCATTTGCAATGTAGTTGCCCACCCCATTAATTTGTTCAGATCTTCTTGCAAGGTTTCCACATCCTGCGCAGAAGTTATTGTCCTGCTTAAATTTGTATCGTCCACAAATACAGAGATTGAGCTGTTTATCCCATCCTTTAGATTGTTTATGAATAAAGTAAACAGGATTGGTCCAGGACAGATCCTTGGGGGACCCCACTTTCCACACCAGACCATCCCGAGTACTCCCCGTTTATCACCACCCTCTGAACTCGCCCTTGTAGCCAGTTTTCAATCCAGGTACTCACCCTATGGTCCATGACCTTAGTTTGTACAGTAAACGTTTATGGGGAACTGTGTCAAATGCCTTTGTAAAATCCACATTCACCACGTCTACGGGCCTTCCTTTATCTAGATGGCAGCTCACCTCCTCATAGAAGGTTAATAGATTGGTTTGGCAAGAACGATTCTTCATGAATCCATGCCGATTACTGCTAATGATACCGTTCTCATTACTAAAATCTTGTATATAGTCCCTTATCATCCCCTCCAAGAGCTTAAAGACTTGCAGGGTTGACGGTGCAACTTCAAGTGACCAGGGGTCGTCAACATGGGAGTAGAGTCAAAATGTGGGGGGAGAAAATTATCTAAAAATGCAGAAAGGGGGTACCGACGCCAACTCCTATATTAATATTCGTTTCTGAAGGCTGCACTCTGGAAAGTAAGAGGACTAAGTGTTCAATTACTGATTATGATTATGATGATTAGGAGAGTTGCGCCATTTTTTTTATCCATAGCGCTTTTAAGGTGTTTAAAACCTTGTTCTAGGTTGATTGCAGTAGTGTTGTCAAATTGTTCAAATACATCCCCCAGGTCAAGCTTGCGATTGGCCAGGAAAGAAAAAACTTCCATAGTTGTGCTGCCCGTACAAACAAAAACCTTATATCAAATACGTTTTTAGACTATATAAAAATGCAGAAAGGGGGTATCGGCGTCAACTCCTATATTAATATTCGTTTATGAAGGCTGCACTCTGGAAAGTAAGAGAACTAAGTGTTCAATTACTGATTATGATTATGATGATTAGGAGAGTTGGAGACAATTATCTACCCAAGTCTGCCAAATACTAGGGAATCGTGTAACATTATCACAAAGAACAACCTCGACTTTGGCATGGACCACAGTCAGCGTTACTCTATTTTTAACCTCAACCAGGTTCAGCTGGGAAGATTTCCAGGATTGGGCGATGGTGGGCGATGGTCTGTTTAGCAGCCGTTTTTAGACACTGGCTGTTGGTATAAATAGACCACATAAGTCTACAGACGAATAATCTTGCCTAATTCCTAATGGACGCAGACTGTCTCAACAACCCATTATGGGACCCATGTTATCTCCTCTGGAGTCAGTGATTCACCTAAAGCAATTTAATCGAAAATTGCTTAAAATGATAAAGCATGGACACAGCTGTGTAATGATCGATGCTCATAGGGTTCAAAGAGAGTGCAGAATGACAGAATACCGTGTGGTGCCGTATGAGAACTCAGGAGCTCTGGGCACCAATTATAGGATTTATTGAATGGAATTTTTCATGTTGCAAGACAACAATCCCTGGCGCTGTATGACTGCGATTCTGGGGGTTATTTTAATGACTCCTTGCAGCATTAAGAAGAATTGCACAGCTTGATTGTTTTCTACAGTGAGAATAAACCTATAGATTTTTATTAAAAAAATGATATATTCTTCATCAGATGCCTTTTCAAGCAAGCACACGGTCGGAATTTCCGATGGAAACAGTCCGATGGGAGCTTTTCAACGGATTTTCCGACCGTCTGTATGCCCATCGGTCTTTTTCTGTTTGAATTTCCGACGGACTTTGGATTGAGAACCTGTTCTCAATTTTTCCGACGGAAAACCTTTCTATCGGATTTTCCGATCGTGTGTATGCAATTCCGACACGCCAAATTCCGACGCATGCTCGGAAACAATTAGACGCATGCTCAAAGCATTAAACTTCCCTTTTATAGTGCAGTCGAACGTGTTTTATGCCGCTGTGTTACAGACCGTCGGAATTTGGTGTGACCGTGTGTAGGCAAGACAGTTTGAGCGAAATTCCGTCGGAATTCCGATGGGAAAACCATCAGAGCTTTTTCCGATGAGAATTCCGACCGTGTGTACGCGGAAAAAGGGAGATGGCCAGTGGCGGCCCGCTCATGGAGGTGGCACAGGGGCGCCGCCCCCCCTAATCCATGCGCCCGGCCACTAAGCTACATGCAAGCAAGGAGTAGCAATTATATCATGGGTAAGGTAGCTGCTCCATCCCTATTAAGAGCGTCAGCCCCGGAAGATTTGGCTGCTGAATGAACAGGCCATTTTTTGAGATTCGGCACTGCGCCGCATTAACAATCAATTGCGCGGCCGTGCGAGGTTGTACCCAAACAAAATTGACGTCCTTTTTTTCCACAAATAGAGCTTTCTTTTGGTGGTATTTGATCACCTCTGCGTTTTTTATTTTTTGCGCTATAAACAAAAAAAGAGCAACAATTTAAAAAAAAACACAATATTTTGTACTTTTTGCTATAATATCCCCATTTAAAAAAAAAAATATATCAATTTTTTTCTCAGTTTAGGCCGATACGTATTCTTCTACATATTTTTGGTAATAAAAATTGCAATAAGCGTATATTCTTGGTTTGCACAAAAGTTATAGCGTCTACAAAATAGGGGATAGATTTATAGCATTTTTTTTTTTTTTTTTACTAGTAATGGTGGTGATCTACGATTTTTATCAGGACTGCGACTTTATGGCGGACACTTTTTACTTTTGACACTTTTATGGGACCATTGGCATTTACACAGCGATCAGTGCTATACAAATGCACTGATTACTGTATAAATGTCACTGGCAGTGAAGGGGTTAACACTAGGGGGCGATCAAGGGGTTAAGTGTGTTCCCTAGTGTGTGTTCTAACTGAAGGGGGGATGGGACTGTCTAGGGGAGATGACAGATCGCTGTTCATACTTTGCATGAGCACACAATCTGTCTCTTCTCCCCTCAGAGAACCGGAAAAACTGTGTGTTTACACACACAGATCCTGGTTCTCAGTGTGTCCAGCGGTGATCGTGACTGCCGGGCACTTGCGTCGGCTCGGGGGGGGGGGGGGGGGAGCGAGCAGCGGGCGGCTGGTCGGCAAGCGGTTAAAGATTAACTCCACTTTGGTTGAGAAAAAAGACTTTCCACTCTGGGTGATCTCTGTACATTTCAAGGATTTTAAACTTTGTTGCAGATTCCTACCTTTTTTGTTATTTTGAATAAATTGCTATTTCTCCATGTGCAGAGTTTGTTTCTCTGTGTCCATGTGCAGAGAGAAAATGTGAATGGGAGTGATATTATCAATATCAATCAGCTGCTGCTCCTGCAGGGCTCTAATAAGAAAGTGAAAGGGTCTGCATTCCTTTAGACGTGATTTCCTTTTGGGAGTATCTCAAAATGATCTCATGTCCGCAGTCTCTGACAGTCTCTTGTGCCATGTCTGCAGTCTCTGACCATCACCTGTACTACGTCTGCAGTCTCTGACCGTGATAATGTGATAATTACATTGTCGAAAAGGTCAGAGCATGGGTGACCTTAAACTGATGCCCCCCCCTGAAAAAAGTTCTGCAGACACCCATGGTGCCAACGTATATCGGTGTGCAGCGATTGGCAAGTGGTTAATAACGACTTGTGTAGCAATTGTATATGCTATAATATTTTTATTTTCATATTTTTTCCCCACAAAAGTGGAGTTACCCTTTAAGGTTTGTTTTGACCTCGGTTATAATATATGACCCTCCCCGCCCCCCCCCCCAGCCCCTTGGTGACGGTGCTTTTCTAGCATCACCAAAGCCCTTTGCAGTGTAGAATTCCTTCTCCTGTGTCTTGCCTGGTCTGCGGCATTTAACACCAGCAGAACGTAATGACTCGGTCCTCTCGGGGGATCGCGCTGTCACAATATCATCCTTAATATTTATGACATTCTTGCAGAATAGAACGCTGAGCAGAACTGCTTTTTAAACTGATGCTGAGATAATGAAAACCAGCCGGGAGCCATCTGCTTCTAGCACACTGTAGGTTGTCTCACCGAATCGCAGATCTGGCGTTTGCAGGGGTGTGATCCGTGTCCGCTTACTTGTCATCAGCATGGTCGCTCACGTGCGTTCTGCAAGAGAAAGAGCCCAGCGCGGACGTTAAAAGCGACACCAAGAAAGAGAAATCTCCGCTCAAGATCGGTCTCCACCTGAACCAACTTCCACTGCACATTATCAGGTGCTGACCCTGTTCATTTTACTCTTGGTAATAGACGTAAGAAATTCTTATGTTGATTAACCGCTTGACCTCCAGAAGATTTACCCCCCCCCCTTCACACTGAGGCACTTATAAACTGCCAGTAAAACACTGAGCGCTTTTGAAGCGCTTTCCATTCATTTCAATGGAGAGAGGCGTTTTTTTTTTTTTTCACTGCCCCATTGTGAAAGCATTCATTGATTTTAATGGAAATACGTTTTCGTGAGCTTTTTTTAAACTGAAAGTGCCTTAAAAGTGCCTCAGTGCGAAAGGGGTCTTAGGCTACTTTCACACTGAGGCGCTTTCACACCGGAGCCGTGCGCTTGCAGAACGGTCCAAAAAGTCCTGCAAGCCGCATCTTTGCAGCGCTATAGGAGTGGTGTATTCACCGCTCCTAAAGCGCCCTTACCCATTGAAAAGAATGGGACAGCGCCACAAACCTGCCGGCAAAGCGCCGGAAATGTGTGGCTGCAGCGGCTCTTTGCGGGCGGTTTTAACCCTTTTCCGGTAGCTACAGGGGGTTAAAATAACGCCGGTAAAGCGGCGCTAAAAATAACGCCGCTTTACCGCCGGCGCCCGCCCGCCGAAGTCTAAAAGTAGCCTAAAGCGCCTCTCCTCTCACACTGGGGCACTGCGCTGGCAGGACGTTAAAAGAAGACCTGCAAGCAGCTTCTTTGAGGCGCTTTAGGAGTGGTGAATACACCACTCCTAAAGCGCCCCTGCCTATTGAAATCAATGGGCAGCACCGCCAAAGCGCCAGCTCTGTGGGTGCTTTTAACCACTTGCCGACCAGCCGCGCAGTTGTACTGCGGCAGAATGGCACGGACAGGCAAAACTACGTTACCTTACGTCGCTTTGCCCTGTGGCCACTAGGGGTACGCATGCACCGCTGAAGGGGTGTGCATGCGTGGCTGGAGGGGTGCGCATGCGCCGCCAGAGGCGTGCGCGCCCGCTGCTCGCCTCCGGAGCCGAATCGAATGCCCGGCAGTCGCGATGACCGCCGGGCTTCCGCGATCGCTCGTGACACGGCAAGAATGGGGATCTCTGTGTGTACAGAGATCCCAGTTCTCTGAGGGGAGAAGAGACTGATCGTGTGTTCATGTATGAACACTGATCTATCTCTTACCCAAGCAAGTCCCATCCCCCTTCAGTTAGAACACGTAGCAGGGAACACAGTTGACCCCTTGATCGCCCCCTTTGGAGCTTGAAGACTGGTTTTGTCTGGAGTGCACAGGAACACACTGAAGCTGGAAGACTAGTTGTGTCTGGATTGCACAGGAACACACTGGAGCTGGAAGACTGGTTGTGTCTGGGGTGCACAGGAACACACTGGAGCTGGAAGACTGGTTGTGTCTGGAGTGCACAGGGACACACTGGCGCTGGAAGACTGGTTGTGTCTGGGGTGCACAGGAACACACTGGAGCTGGAAGACTGGTTGTGTCTGGAGTGCACAGGAACACACTGGAGCTGGAAGACTGGTTGTGTCTGGGGTGCACAGGGACACACTGGCGCTGGAAGACTGGTTGTGTCTGGGGTGCACAGGAACACACTGGAGCTGGAAGACTGGTTGTGTCTGGAGTGCACAGGGACACACTGGCGCTGGAAGACTGGTTGTGTCTGGGGTGCACAGGAACACACTGGAGCTGGAAGACTGGTTGTGTCTGGAGTGCACAGGAATACACTGGAGCTGGAAGACTAGTTGTGTCTGGAGTGCACAGGAATACACTAGAGCTGGAAGACTGGTTGTGTCTGGATTGCACAGAAACACACCGGAGCTGGAAGACTGGTTGTGTCTGGGGTGCACAGGAACACACTGGAGCTGGAAGACTGGTTGTGTCTGGATTGCACAGGAACACACCAGAGCTGGAAGACTGGTTGTGTCTGGCAGTGATGTAAGTAACTGAGTTAAAATAAACTGAGTTACGTAACTCAGTTACTTTAGAGGGTAACGAGTAATCTAACTGATTACTTTTCCCCTCATGGTAACTCAGTTCCCATTACTTTGGCTTAGTTACCCCAATTACATCTACCGCCACTAGATGGCAGTAGTGTAATTCCGGTGTCCTGCCAAAAAATTTCCCCCGCCGGATAAGGACCCCCTGTACTGCGCAGTGCTTGCGCAGTACGAAGGACTACGGAGCTTACGAAAATTGCAGAACCTAAACAGCTCTGAGTGAACTCTACACAGCGCAGGCGCAGTTAACATGTAATTGTACGAGGCGATGCCGCACCCTCATGATGCTCGTGCTACTCTGCAAGGGGGGTCTATCGTGTAACTAAGGGGCGGGTCTAGTATTACTGTAACCAAGGGGCGCATTTATTATTATTGTTATATATCGAGCTCTGCCCATTAATTTAGCATTCGTCCTCTTCTGTAGAAATCCGCCCCTTACACGATATAATAATAATAGACCCGCAACTTTCTTACACGATATAATAATAATAGACCCGCCCCTTGCTTACACGCTATAACAGAACTGCCCCTTGGTTAGAGTAATAATAGAGCAGCCCTTGGTTACACGATATATAACAATAATAAATGTGCCCCTTGGTTACAGTAATACTAGACCCGCCCCTTAGTTACACGTATAGAATATTTAAAAAAAAAAGTCAGTTACTTTGCTGAGTAACTAATTACTTTTCCAATGTAGTAACTGAGTTACTAACGCAATTACTTTTTGGGAGAAGTAATTTGTAACTTAACTAATTACTTTTTTAAAGTAAGATGACCAACACTGGTGTCTGGGGTGCACAGGAACACACCAGAGCTGGAAGATTGGATGTGGCTGTGGCACACAGGAACACATGGACGCTGGAAGACTGGATGCAGCTGGAGTGCACAGGAACACACTGGAGCTGGAAAACTGGATTTGGCTGCGGCGCACAGGAATACACTGAAGCTGAAATACTGGACGTGGCTTGGGTACACAATAACACACCTGAGCTGAACGACTGGATGTGTCCGGGGATCCATGTATGGCCAGCTTTACTCTGTGAGTGTAGGGTCACTGTAAAGATGTCTACAGCCCCCAATCCCATCTGTATGACTTGATGTCAAATCAGCTGGAATAATGAGCACTCCCAACATACAGGATTCACCACCCGCACAAATAGGTCTGACAAGAACTTCCAGAGCCTACTATTTCCTTTAGGCTGCTTTCACACTGGGGCGGTGCGGGGCGGCGACAGTAAAACAGCGCTATATTTAGCGCTGCTTTACCATCGTTTTACCCGCGGTATGCGGCCGCTAGCGGGGTGGTTTTAACCCCCGCTAGCGGCCGCAAAAGGGTTAAAAACCTCCGCAAAGCGCCGCTGCAGCGGCGGTTTGCGGGCGGTATCCCCGCGGTTTCCCATTGATTTCAATGGGAAGGAGCGGTATAGGAGCGGTAAATACACCGCTCCTTCACCGCTCCAAAGATGCTGCTAGCAGGACTTTTTTTACCGTCCTGCTAGCGCACCGCTCCAGTGTGAAAGCCCGCTGGCTTTCACACTGGAGTGAATGGGGCCGGTTTTTTCAGGCGGTGTACAGGCGCTATTTTTAGCGCTGTACCGCCTGAAAACCGCCCCAGTGTGAAAGCAGCCTTAGGAATGCTGGCCATATGTAATTGTTACCTAATGTAAAAGTCTAAACTTTATGTGTAATTCTGCACCGTACAGGACATGAGAGAAATGGATTGACAATTGCTACCTGCAATGGTGGCCTTGGACATCTACTATGCCAAAGGTTTTATGTCCAGTGTGTGCTAATCCTAGTCTATTAGACATGTGCAATTAGTTTCGTTTTTTTTTTTCGTTATTTTCGTTCGTTCATTTTCGTACGAATGAACGACGATTCGCTGAAAGTTTTAAAGAATCGTTCGAATCGAACGAATCCGAAAATAACGAAAATCCGAAAAAAAAAAACTAATTAGAAACAACGAATGTACGAATGAAGAAAATCCGAAAAACGAAAACAGGAACAACGAAAATGAAAATGAACGAAAAAATTCGTACATTCGTAACTTTTTTTTTTTTGTTGAATTGGTAATTTTCCCTGTCCCTTACAATGGTGCTGCTTAACGTGCCTCGAATGGATTGAACGAAAAAATTCGTACATTCGTAACTTTTTTTTTTTTTTTTTCGATTCGTCATTTTCCGTGTCTCTTACAATGGCGCTGCTTAACGTGCTTCGAATGGATTGAACGAAAAAATTCGTACATCCGTAACTTTTTTTTTTCGAATCGTAATTTTCCGTGTCTCTTACAATGGCGTTGCTTAACATGCTTAAAATTAAACTAACGAATAAACGAATAAACGAAAATTAAACTAACGGAAAAAACTAAACGAAAAAATAACTCTTACGAATGTACGAATTGTTATGAATACGAACACTGACGACTTACGAATTTACGAATCGTTACGAATCAACGGAAACGAAAAAAACGAAACTAAAATAAACACATTTTTTTCGGAAACTGAAAAAACGAAACGAAAATAAACACATGTTTTTGTTGTGCACATGTCTATAGTCTATCACTGATAACCAGTGTGAATTGATTTGTTCCTCTGTCCTTCTTTACTTACTGATATTTTTTTTATAAATAGATTTTTTTTTTTCTTCTGTAATCCATGTAAAGCTCATAGAATAGACGATGTGCAGCTAAGAATCAGTTCACATCTCCTCTAAGTCATCCCGTTTTCCCGGGAGGCTCAGCAGGAACAGCACTTTTAGTCTCCTTGTACCAACTGCTCATGTCATTACCAGTCACACTTTGCAAAATATTCTCCAGCTGTGAATTGTCAATGGGACCCTGAATGCTGGTCGCTCATTAAATCCTAAGCATCCATTCCCTTGCAGAGGAGGCTGCGTATCTCAGAGCGTTGCCTTCTGTTTAGTTTGAATTAAACACTTTGGTTAGGACAACTTGCTAGCAGACAATCACACTACCCGTGGCTGCTGGGTTTGAACAAATTGTTGAAACTGTTAGCAATGGACATATTACTCCTGTAGCCCTCACCCCTGAAAGGGTGCGCTGAGTGGTCCCAAACAGAGGCGCAGCTTGAAGCTTGTGGGCCCCGATGCAAAAGTTGACATGCCCCCCCCCCCCACTACCACCCACCACTTCCACCGTGCTTGCAGATACATCCAATGCATGCCAAGATACTCAAAGTGGCTTAAAATGGATGTAAACCGAATGTCATCCTTTCTAAACTACTGCCATAGGGTTTATCTATAAGGATATACATGCCTCCTGCATGTATCTTTACCTGTCAAATGTCTCCCCTCTGTCTGTTATGAGACCCCGAAAAACTGCAGATTCTGTGTGGGGGGGGGGGGGGGGGGTCTGTTGTCTGGAGCTCGGTGGCTGGAGTCGTGATGTCAGTAGACTCCCCGCCCACCTCTACACTCCCCTTGTCAATATGCATTTTCTCCTGTGTATTTCATACACTGAACTTCTGCTATGATCTCTAACATCCAGTTAAAAGACAGGAAAGTAACCAACTTACTTCAGCATGCCCAATTATGCTGAGGTTTGGAACATCCAATCCTGGCAGAGCAGCAGAAGAAAGGAGTGGGAGGGAATTAAAAAATAATGCATGTCTCTAATGCCGCGTACACACGTGCGGACTTTTGCCGGCGGACCTAGTCCAGCGGACAATCCCGCCGGACTTTCCAGCTGGGTCCGCTGGACTTTCCGAGCGTGTGGACTTGCCCACACACGTGCGGACTTGCCCACACACGCATGGACGGATAATCCGCCGGCCAAAGTCCGCGGGACTTTTGAAAATGAACGGACTTGCCGCTCATCGGCAAGTCCATTCATTTAGCACGTGACTTCAGATTACGTAGCTAGCGTAGGCAGTAAATGCCGCCGCGCTGGCTCCGTAAGCTGGCATGGATTTAAAGGGACTCCCCACGCCGAAAAAACGGCGTGGGGGTTCCCCCCAAATCCACGTCAGACCCTCATCCGAGCACGCAGCCTGGCAGGCCAGGAAAGGGGTGGGGACGAACGAGCGCCCCCCCCCCTCCTGAGCCGTACCAGGCCGCGTGCCCTCAACATGGGGGGTGCCCTGGGGAAAGGGGGCCGTGCGGCCCCCCCACCCCAAAGCACCTTGTCCCCATGTTGATGAGGACAAGGGCCTCTTCCCGACAACCCTGGCCGTTGGTTGTCGGGGTCTGCGGGCGGGGGCTTATCGGCATCTGGGAGCACCCTTTAATAAGGGGGCCCCCAGATCCCGGCCCCCCACCCTATGTGAATGAGTGAAACACACTTTTGAAAAAATAGTTTATTGCACTGCTCCGGGGGTCTTCTTCCGTCTTGGGGGTCTTCTCGCCGGACTCCCCCGCCATTTACCAAGCTCTTTTACCGAGCGGGGGAAGTCCGGCTACCTTCTTCGTCGTCGCCGCCGTCGTCTGGGGGTCTCGATCCGCCTTCGGGGGTCTTCCGGGGGTCTCTTCTGTTCTTGCGGCGGTCGTCGTCTTCCGAAGAAGGTAGCCGGACTTCCCCCGCTCGGTAAAAGAGCTTGGTAAATGGCGGGGGAGTCCGGCGAGAAGACCCCCAAGACGGAAGAAGACCCCCGGAGCAGTGCAATAAACAATTTTTTCAAAAGTGTGTGTGTTTTTGTACTTTACATTTTACACCTTAGGTAAATGGGTAGGGGTACATCGTACCCCATACTCATTCACATAGGGTGGGGGGCCGGTATCTGGGGGCCCCCTTATTAAAGGGTGCTCCCAGATGCCGATAAGCCCCCGCCCGCAGACCCCGACAACCAACGGCCAGGGTTGTCGGGAAGAGGCCCTTGTCCTCATCAACATGGGGACAAGGTCCATGTTGAGGGCACGCGGCCTGGTACGGCTCAGGAGGGGGGGCGCTCGTTCGTCCCCACCTCTTTCCTGGCCTGCCAGGCTGCGTGCTCGGATAAGGGTCTGACATGGATTTGGGGGGGACCCCCACGCCGTTTTTCGGTGTGGGGATTCCCTTTAAATCCATGACAGGTGACGGAGCTAGCGCGCCGGCATTTACTGCCTACGCTAGCTACGTACCTGAAGTTACGTTCGAAATGAACGGACTGCTCCGTGTGTGGGCAAGTCCGTTCATTTTCAAAAGTCCCGCGGACTTGCCTACTAACGGCGGGATTGTCCGCCGGACTGCCAAGTCCAGCGGATAATTTTAAAACCAAACTTAAAACTTTGGCGCCAAAAAGTCCGCCGGACTTTGGCGCCAAAAAGTCCGCCGGCGCCCACACACGAGGGGATTATCCGTTGGACTTCGGTCCAGCGGATAATCCCGCGGGATAGTCCCTTCGTGTGTACGCGGCATTAGGCTAGTGCACAAGATATGTAAATCGCCTGTCACACACAGCAAGGGGGAGGTTCTGACAAAGTTTTTCTCTGTTTGTCAAGATTTATCTCACTGAACAATAAAAGAGGATTGCTCAGAGCTGGATTAACTCTTTGTGGCAAGACTGGGCTCAAATGATATACTCTGCATTATGACATAAAAAAAATGGTTTACATCCACTTTAAGAGTTATGAGTTCCCAGAGATCCTCCTTACATCAGAAGACAGGAATCACAGCTGAAGAATCAGAGGACAGGGACCCCTGGCAGGTCACTTGGCAGAGCTCCTTTGCCATCCCATTCCTTTACACGCAGTCTGTCAGCCTTCACAGGGTTTATCTGGCTTTTATGTTGCTGTTCTGACCTGTTCAAATTCTCTGGTCGGAACAGCAATGTAGTTGCAGTAGGCAGATACACCCTGTGAAGATCATGGCTGACTGGCTGTGTTGTAAGGGAATGTGATTTCAGACCCGCGGAGGAGGAGCAGTATAGAGTTCCATAATGGGAAAGGAGCTCAGCAGCCGGGCATAGCATCCAGGGCGGAGGGGGTGGTCAGGGAGCTTTGGGGGGGGGGCACAACTTAGATCTGGGGGGGCAAAGCCACGTGACACAAAATCTGGACCCTGCAGCCCCTCAGGGCCCCCTTAGGAGGTGTTAAGGGATTTGTTTTAGCAATTTCTGAAGGTTTCTTTGTCAGTGTTGGCAGGTGTTGGAGGAAGGTCACCTCCCAGAGGTGTGTGTCTTTTTCCCAGTTGTCAGGGAAGTGGGGTAAGCAGACATCTCCAGGTGGGGAGTACAAAGAATCCCAACTGGTGACTAGGAGACACTGAGCGGTGTCTTACCTCACCAGTGACATCGGCCCCATCGTGGCTACAGGACGAAACTCTCCTCCTCTTGCCTCGCTGAGCTTGGTTACCATTACATGTTGCCCGCACACAGCACAGACACTTCCCCATCCTGGGCTGTTCTCACCCCATGCTCCTCTTTATTCAGAAAAAGGCTCACAGCTTTTCCCCAGGCAATGAGAACAGAGGGGTGTGGACTGTGGAAGGCAAAGTGGAAGCCCAGTATTGGAACGTTGCTGTGGGACCCTAGGGCAGATTGGAGTTGGAGGATGGATAATATGACAGGGAGGCTGCAGGGGCCCCCTGGAGCTAGGGGCGGGGTTGCGATTGTGACCCCTGCAACCCCTTATGCTACGCCCATGGTTCCAAAGGTTCTTCCCCAGGCTAGTGTATCTGAAGCCAGGCACACAGTCTCAGTCACTCTTCTGGCTCAATAATGAGTCTAGGGGTATCCTTTTTCTGATGCTTAATAAATAAACTTGAACTTGGATGGGTGCGGGGGTAACTGTGTGATACTCCAGTAGCATTAAATAGCATTTTGAGGACATTTGTCTCTTTCTCAAAGCTTCCTAGCTCAGTCCTTACAGCAGCAAATAATGGAATGAGCCTCTCATAGACACCATAGAGAATGTCCACCTTTTAGCACAGGCTGACACTGGTGCCAGAGGGATACTAACAGCACACAGTCACTGGGGTCTCACACACAGGTCTGTACTTATAAATGTCCATGGATATTTGGATGCCTCCTTCCAATATCAGCCAGACATGTCTCCTGTGGGCTCTTCAGACCAGATCCACAGAGAAATTCCTCGATTAGCTCCAGCAAACTTCAGAAGAATAGGCCCCCCAGCTACTGCAGCTGGGATTTCGATGAACCAGTGTAGAAGCACAGCTGGACTGCCCAGAAGGGCAGCAGTCCTTCAGGCTAGGATCTTCTCCCCTCTACTCCAGGCCTCAAACTATTTATGTATCCCCAGTTATTTACTGGGCACCCTCCCTCAGGGATTGGCCTGGGACCACATAAATATTCAGACAATCAGCATTCCATATGATAATACTGAAGCAAATTTAATTCCGCAGAGATAATCCTGCACAAGTCTAAGTTTACCATTTCAAACCCAAGGCATAATGCATGCTAAAGTCCATAGAATTTATGCAATATTTAAGGTGACACCTAACGGCCATACCACCGGGAACAGCCGATCAATGACAGGCAGTGTAGGAAGCATCACCTCTCCCCGTTCTTCAGCTCTGTGACCCGATCGCGGGACACCATCGGCGATCGGGTCCGCTGGTCCCGCGGCCGGGGTCACGGAGCTCCCGACCAGGTCGCGAGCGTGCCGCTGGCGGCGCGCCCGCGGCCCACGGGCAGGCAATTGCAAAATCCCGTTTATATACGGGATTTTGCCTGCCCGTGCCATTCTGCACACGTATATGTACATGGGGCGGTCGGGAAGTGGTTAAAGAGGAAGTAAATCCTCTTCCAAAAAAAAAAAAACGGAACCTGCAAGGCAAAGACATAATGAGCTAGTGAGCATAGCATACTAGCTCATTATGAATAACTTACCTGAGAACAAAGCCCCCGAAGCGGTCCTCATCCACGACCTTCTCCGCCGCCATCAAGCCCGGAGTGACTTCCGGGTCTCCAGTGCTGTAATTCGCTGGATCGGCGATGATGTCACTCCCGGGCATGCGCACGAAAGCGGCATATCGCCGTGATCTCGGCATGCGCAGTGCGCCTGCGCGCCGCTGTCTACAGCGATGCCTCTTTTTTGCTAAATATCTCCTAAACCATGTAGATTTAGGAGATATTTATTGGACCTACAGGTAAGCCTTAATCTAGGCTTAGCTGTAGGCCAACGTGGTTTGTAAGGGTTTACAACCACTTTAACAGTGCCATCAACTAAGCAGGAGTATTAGTCCATATATAAATGTCTTTCATATATAATATAGGCATTGGACCCAAAATTGAACAGTGTAATGAATGACGTCTCACTCAATGTCAGCTTCCACTGGCTTTGAACCGCAGCTAGACATTCTTCTTGTCTTGAGAGCAATGAGATCCCCTCTGCAATTTAAGGGACCAAAGCCCCACTCACGGCAATAGCTTTGGACTATCTTCTCACCACTCAACAGTGAGCATTATAGTAATCAAAGTCAAGCCTATCTGTAGAAGTCCGGATCTGGGACCTGAACCATCTTGCCAGTAGGGCCCCAAACATTAATGGACAAGGTCTGACCTTTCCATTCAGATTTCCTGATTACAACCCAGTCGTGATAAATAGAGCTTCCCAGGCCCCACTCGCTCTTAATGTCCATGAATTGCCTCCAGTACTCTGGGAACTGCTGATTTCTACAAGGCTTGGTCTTACCTAGATATTCCCAGATGTAATTATCACACCATGGTCATGGTGTGTCTCCATCATTTCCATATCATCTGCTGGGACATAGGGGTACTCATAACCACAATTGAGGGCAACACTACCCGCTGTAAACAGGCAAACTCTGACAACTTTTTTGGGTCCCTCATGGGTCAGCAGATCTCTGGATGAGCTTAGGTTGGTCTCCAGCCTGGGCAGCGGCTGAAGCCCAGGAACAAGGGGAGGGCAAATCCATCCCGCATCCCCCATATAGTTTTGCATGTCTTCTTCCTCCCTGCAACATCAGGCTTGATAACATCCAAGGGGAGTTCGGCCTACTGGGAATCCCCCCAGTCCCACTCTGCCCTACATTTGGGGGGGGGGGTAAAACCGCCCCCCTCCGTCAGTAGCTCAGTCGGTTGGTCGCACCCCCCCGTCGCTCAATTGTCAGCCCACCAGCCCCGCACCTACTCCATCTTCCATCTAGGTCATGGGCTGCGCTTGCTTCTCCTCGGCTTCACCCTGCGTCTTTTCCTGGGCTTCACGGCGGCTTCCCCTGCATCTTCTCCTCCTCCTCGGTGGCCAATACAATCGCTTTTCTTCTTGGTCAATCAGGTCTCATTTCCTGGTTGGCTGGGAGGAGAATCAGGAAGACAATAGCAAATATTAATTTGCTACTGTCACACAACTGGGTGGGCTCAGGGCGCAGTGCTCCATGCCCCGAGCCCACCCTTTTTTTAAACCTCTGGCTCTAATCAGGTGCTTCTAAAAATAAAAAAATAAAAACCCATTGGAATCCATGCGTCCAGCGCCCTGCATTAAGATTAGGGGCCAAATGCATGGATTAGGGGGTGGCGCCCCTGCGCCCCGCATAGATGGGCCGCCACTGGTCCCCACTCCCCAATGTCCTCCTCTAATGCCACGTACACACGAGCGGATTTTCCATCAGAAAAATCTTGGATGGTTTTTCCAACGGAATTCCGCTCAAGCTTGGCTTGCATACACACGGTGACACAAAAGTTTGCTGAACTTTTGACCGACAAGAACGCGGTGATGTACAACACTACGATGAGCTGAGAAAATTAAATGCTTCCGAGCATGCGTCAAATTGTTTCTGAGCATGCGTATGAATTTTGCACGTCGGAATTGCTACAGACGATCGGAACTTCCAATCAGAACTTTTTCCGACCGAAAAATTGAGAACATGCTCTCAATCTTTTGCTGGCTGGAATTCGGCCAGCAAAAGTCAGATGGAGCATACACATGGTCGCATTTTCCGACCAAAAGCTCACATCGGTCTTTTGCTGGCTGAATTTCCGATCATGTGTACGCCGGTGTTCTGCCGAGATGGTTCCCCTCGGCGGATGAGTGCAGATATGTACTGCGCATGCGCAGCGTAATTTCCGAACATTGCCGAAGCTAAACAGCTTGGAGTGAAGTGTACACCGCGCACGCGCAGTCGGTGTACAAGACGATGCCGCACGCTACCGATGCTGGCGCTACTCTGCAAGAGGAGTCTCAGTCTAAGGGGCGGGTCTATTAGTGTAAGCAAGGGAAAGGCAAAATAAAAATAAATAGTTTAGGTCTGGATATTGAAGAGAGTAATAGAAAATGTGTTTTTAGAGTGCTATCTGTGGGGTTTTCCCTTTCAATTAGGAGTGTATTTTTTTAAACTTTTTTTTTTTTTTTTTTTTTTACAAACAAAATCAGCTGTGCGGTGTACACTTCACTCGCATCTGTGTCGGTTCGGCAATTTCCGGAAGATGCCTAGCCATTTGTACTGCGCATGCGCAGTACAGAGAGGAACCAATCCGCCAGGGGAACCAACTCGGCAAGACACCGGCATAAGGATTCAAAATGAGCCCCGATATTGGACAACCCTGGAATCCATCTGCCCTTAGCTCAGGCATGCAGGCAGGAGGATGCGCTTAGCTGAGAAAGCCCCTCCTGCTAGGAAGACTGCTGGGATGTATGAGATAATTTTGGCCTAGGCCAGGACCCAGGAAGCATCTGAAGAAAGAACAAAAACCTTACAACAAGTAAATATAATATGCTTTCCTATCTATTTACTAACGCTATCAGCCTACGGATTAAACATGGTTAAGGTTGATTTGAAAGAGTTTAGTTCCACTTTAGGGCTTTAAGAAAGGTTTTCTTACAAAGCGAACGGCTTCCCATTATTTCCTATTAAAAACGTCACATACGGGTACTGATTACCATGTTTTTACATAAAGAGCCATAAACAGTGAAATGAGGCTTATCTAATGTTCATTAGATCTCTGTAAATAAAGTACACACTTCCCCAGCCATAATTATCCGACACAAAACCATTCCTTCCAGTAATTAGAGATCTCTATCTGAATTCAAGGAATATGCTAAGATAAGGAATTTCCATGACCCCTACCGAATAATAAGAACGTTCAATTTATTCCCAAGGACACAACATTATATCTATTTAAATTTATTTACCTTCCAAATGGGAATCTTTGAAAGGAATGCGCTTGTTTTCTATGTCTGCTGGAGGTGATAATCATCTGAGATATACGATGTAAAAGTCAGGTCTAGTGCACAATACAATGTGGATGTCACTAATGGTCTCCTGACTCCAGGCAAGGCATTTCAAAGTATTGTTACATTAAATAATAGAAAACATTGGGTACAATGTATCGTCTCCATCATTTCAGACTAGCTTGTATCCTTCTATTTCAATTATTCTGTATTACTATAGGAATGCCTCCTCCTGACCCTGAGCCAGTGGTGATATGCCCTCAGCCTGTCCTGGTCCTTATTGGATAAAACAAGGATGGAAGGGCTGCGGTTACATGTCAGGTTTTTAAATTGCTTATTAGTTAGAACTGTAATGCGGCGTACACACAGTCAGAATTCCCGATGGAAACAGTCCGATGGGAGCTTTTCATCGGATTTTCCGACCGTGTGTACGCCCAACGGTCTTTTTCTGTTGGAATTTCCGACGGACTTTGAATTGAGAACCTGTTCTCAATTTTTCCGATGGAAAATCTTTCTATCGGATTTTCCGATTGTGTGTATGCAATTCCGACACGCAAAAATTCCGACGCATGCTCGGAAACAATTCGATGCATGCTCGGAAGCATTAAACTTCCCTTTTATAGTGCTGTCGAACGTGTTTTATGCCGCTGTGTTATTGACAGTCAGAATTTGGTGTGACCGTGTGTAGGCAACACAGCTTGAGTGGAATTCCGTCGGAATTCCGTCGGAAAAACCATCAGAGTTTTTTCCGACGAGAATTCCGATCGTGTGTACGCGGCATAACACCTTGCTGACAATTGGCTTCTTGTGCAATAACTCTGCTTTCACTGAAAGGAGTTGTTAACAAGAGGTTATTATTATTATTAAAAGTATTATCATCACTAGTATTATTATTTTTTACTGTTGTTATTAATATTATTATTATTATGTTATTATTAGTAGTAGTATATGTATTATTAATATTATAATTTGTTTTATTATTTTTATTAGTAGTATATTTGTTTTATTATTTTTATTAGTATTATTATTATTTTTATTATTATTATCATTACAGTATTATTATTAGTATTATTATGTTATTAGTAGTAGTAGTATATTAATATTCTATTTGTTATATTTATTTTATTATTGTTATTAGTAGTAGTAGTAGTATATTTGTTATTAATACTATTAGTATTGATATTATTATTTTTAATATAATAATAATATTAAATATAATAATAATAATAATAATAAAAAATCTTAATATTATTAGTAGTAGTAGATTTATTAATAATTATATTATTCTGTTATTACTAATATTTTTATTATTATTAATAATATTATCATCAATAGTTCTATTGATATAACTGTTATTGCATTATTGTTAACCACATCCTGGTCGGCCTATATCAAAATGATGGCAGGGCGGTGGTTTAGATGTGACTTGACGTCATGTGGCGCTTGTGCGTGCCCCTAGGGTGCCGATCAGTGTGTTTCGCTCGGACACGCCGTGTGTGCGAGCCGTCCGTTCGCTCGATTCACACAGTGCCGGGTGCCGCCGATCTCCGTTCCCTGCGACGTTCCGACGCACGGAAGCGGAGATTGGCGCCAAATTTAAAAAAGTTTAAAAACACACAACACATACAGTACTGTAATCTTACAGATTACAGTACTGTATACCAAAAATACACATCCCCTTTGTCCCTAGTGGTCTGTCCAGTGCCCTGCATGTCATTTTATATAATAATAAAAAAAAAATTCTGCCTGGAAACTGGAGATTGTCCATAGCAACCAAAAAGTGTCCCTTTATGTCAAAAGTGGTTTTAGACCAGCTAGAAAACACCGATAATAAATTAGAATCACAATTTATCATCAAACAATAAATTTAATGACAGCGACTATTCTGCAACTGAGCAAATTTCAGTGTTTTTGATCTGATTACATTATTGAATCATTTTTATATATATTTTTATTATATTATAATTTATGATTTTGTGTTTCAAACTTTATCATACCCGGGATGTCTACTAGACTCTGGTTCGGACAGATTTAAGTGAGTTATTCATAAGAATTGCATGCCTACAATATAAAAACGCCAAATTTCCATGCAAAATAATTGTACCGCTTTCAGCACTAAATTCCAGCCAGAATCATACCGCCAGGGAGGTTAACGTGCCTCGCGTGGATTGAGCGAAAAAATTTGTACATTCGTAACTTTTTTTTTTGTTGAATTGGTAATTTTCCGTGTCCCTTACAATGGCCCTGCTTAGCGTGTCTCGAGTGGATTGAACGAAAAAATTTGTACATTCGTAACTTTATTTTTATTTTTTTTTATTCGTAATTTTCCGTGTCTCTTACAATGGCGCTGCTTAATGTGCTTCGAATGGATTGAACGAAAAAATTCGTACATTCGTAACTTTTTTTTTTCGATTCGTAATTTTCCGTGTCTCTTACAATGGCGCTGCTTAACGTGCTTCAAATGGATTGAACGAAAAAATTCGTACATTCGTAACTTTATTTTTTTATTTTTTGATTCGTAATTTTCCGTGTCTCTTACAATGGCGCTGCTTAACGTGCCTCGAGTTGATTGAACGAAAAAATTTGTACATTCGTAACTTTATTTTTTTTTTTTTTGATTCGTAATTTTCCGTGTCTCTTACAATGGCATATACATTCGTAACTTTTTTTTTCGATTCGTAATTTTCCGTGTCTCTTAAAATGCAATAATAGCATACACATTACATAAAATTATGAATTATGCTCCGATTACGAATCTACGAATGTTACGAATGTTACAAATGTACGAATAAATACGAATGCGTCCGAATTTCGAATAAAGGAATAAACGAAAATTGAACTAACGGAAAAACGAATCAACGAAAAAATAACTCTAACGAAAATACGAATCGTTACGAATACAAACACCGACGATGTATGAATTTACGAATCGTTACAAATCAACGGAAACGAAAAAAAACGAAACGAAAATAAACAAATTTTTTTGTTGTGCACATGTCTAGTCCCTTATCATCCCCTCCAAGAGCTTAAAGACTTGCAGGGTTGATGGTGCAACTTCAAGTGACGAGGGGGTCATCAACATGGGAGTAGAGTCAAAATGTGGGGGGAGAAAATGATCTACCCAAGTCTGCCAAATTCTAGGGAATCGTGTAACATTATCACAAAGAACAACCTCGACTTTGGCATGGACCACAGCCATCGTTACTCTATTTTTAACCTCAACCAGGGTCAGCTGGGAAGATTTCCAGGATTGGGCGATGGTGGGCGATGGTCTGTTTAGCAGCCGTTTTTAGACACTCGCTGTTCGTATAAATAGACCACATAAGTCTACAGACGAATAATCTTGCCTAATTCCTAATGGACGCCGACTGTCTCAACAACCCATTATGGGACCCATGTTATCTCCTCTGGAGTCAGTGATTCACCTAAAACAATTTAATCGAAAATTGCTTAAAATGATAAAGCATGGACACAGCTGTGTAATGATCGATGCTCATAGGGTTCAAAGAGAGTGCAGAATGCCAGAATACCGTGTGGTGCCGTATGAGAACTCAGGAGCTCTGGGCACCAATTATAGGATTTATTGAATGGAATTTTTCATGTTGCAAGACAACAATCCCTGGCGCTGTATGACTGCGATTCTGGGGGTTATTTTAATGACTCATTGCAGCATTAAGAAGAATTGCACAGCTTGATTGTTTTCTACGGTAAAAATAAACCTATAGATTTTTATAAAAAAAATTATATGTTCTTCATCAGATGCCTTTTCAAGCAAGCACACAAAGGGAGCTGGCCAGTGGTGGCCCGCTCATGGAGCTGGCACAGGGGCGCCACCCCCCTAATCCATGCGCCCGGCCACTAAGCTACATGCAAGCAAGGAGTAGCAATTATATCATGGGTAAGGTAGCTGCTCCATCCCTATTAACCGCTTCAGCCCCGGAAGATTTGGCTGCTGAATGACCAGGCCATTTTTTGAGATTCGGCACTGCGTCGCTTTAACGGACAATTGCACGGCCGTGCGAGGTTGTACCCAAACAAAATTGACGTCCTTTTTTTTCCACAAATAGAGCTTTCTTTTGGTGGTATTTGATCACCTCTGCGTTTTTTATTTTTTGCGCTATAAACAAAAAAAGAGCGACACTTTTGAAAAAAACACAATATTTTGTACATTTTTATCTATAATAAATATCCCCGTTTTTTTTAAAAAGCTAATTTTTTCTCATTTTAGGCTGATATGTATTCTTCTACATATTTTTGGTAAAAAATATCGCAATAAGCGTATATTGATTGGTTTGCGCAAAAGTTATAGCGTCTACAAAATAGGGGATAGATTTATAGCATTTTTATTATTTTTTTTTTCATTAGTAATGGCGGCGATCTGCGATTTTTATTGGGACTGCGACATTATGGCGGACACATCGGACACTTTTGACACTATTTTGAGACCATTTTCATTTATGCAGCGATCAGTGCTATAAAATGCACTGATTACTGTGCAAATGACACTGGCAGGGTAGGGGGTTAAACACTAGGGGGCGATCAAGGGGTTAAGTGTGTCCTAGGGAGTGATTCTAACTGTGGGGGGGATGGGCACACTACAACATGATAGAGATCACTCACTCACTCATGTCACAAGGCAGAATGGGGAAATGCCTTGTTTACCTAGGTAGCACCCCTTCAGTCCACCTGCCCTCATCTATCCATCAGAATGCATGTGCCTCCACAGTGGGGACACTCATATTTTAGTGTTAGGACCACAGATACAAGGGTGCCGTGACGTGGCTCTGTTGCTCACGCATGCGTTTGCAAATGTGTGCGGACTACACCCGTTTTTAACGCATACTGTTAGACAGGTTTATTCGGTTGTCTGCCAGCTGGTGGTAAGTAGGCTTTGTTTTTTTCCTGGGCATTCCCCAGGCTTTTGTTGTTACCTGTTCTGCGGCTCCGTGACACGATCGACAGGACACCGGCTGACATCTAGTCCGCAGGTCCCGCGGGCACGGTCACGCTGTACGCGGCAGGCGCGCACGCTAGCTCCGCCAATCAAAGGAGATGTACAGGTACGCCCATTTGCCCACCGCTGCCATTGTGCCGATGTATATCGGTGTGCAGCGGTCGGCAAGTGGTTAATAACGACTTGTGTAGCAATTGTATATGCTATAATATTTTTATTTTAATATTTTTTTCCCCCCAAAAGTGGAGTTACCCTTTAAGGTTTGTTTTGACCTTTGGTTATGAAGGGTTAATATATGACCCCGCCCCCCCCCCCCGCCCCTTGGTGAAGGTGCTTTTCTAGCATCACAAAAGCCCTTTGCAGTGTAGAATTCCTTCTCCTGTGTCTTGCCTGGTCTGCGGCATTTAACACCAGCAGAAGGTAATGACTCGGTCCTCTCGGGGGATCACGCTGTCACAATATCATCCTTAATATTTATGGCATTCTTGCAGAATAGAACGCTGAGCAGGACTGCTTTTTAAACTGATGCTGAGATAATGAAAAGCAGCCGGGAGCCATCTGCTTCTAGCACACTGTAGGTCGTCTCACCTAATCGCAGATCTGGCGTTTGCAGGGGTGTGATCCGTGTCCGCTTACTTGTCATCAGCATGGTCGCTCACGTGCGTTCTGCAAGAGAAAGAGCCCAGCGCAAAGTTAAAAGCGACACCAAGAAAGAGAAATCTCCGCTCAAGGTCGGTCTCCACCTGAACCAACTTCCACTGCACATTATCAGGTGCTGACCCTGTTCATTTTACTCTTGGTAATAGACGTAAGAAATTCTTATGTTGATTAACCACTTGACCTCCAGAAGATTTACCCCCCCCCCCCCCTTCACACTGAGGCACTTCTAAACTGCCAGTAAAACACTGAGCGCTTTTGAAGAGCTTTTCAGGCACTTTCCATTCATTTCAATGGAGAGGGGCGTTTTTTTTCACTGCCCCAGTGTGAAAGCATTCATTGATTTTAATGGAAATATGTTTTCGTGAGCTTTTTTTAAACTGAAAGTGCCTTAAAAGTGCCTCAGTGCGAAAGGGGTCTTAGGCTACTTTCACACTGAGGCGCTTTACAGGTGCTACAGCGCTAAAAATAGCATCTGAATAGCGCCTTTAACCACTTGCCGACCGGCGCACGACGATATACGTCGACAGAATGGCACGTACAGGCAGGAGGGCGTATATATACGTCCCTCCTTTAGCCTGTCCGTGCCATCGGGAGCGCGCGGGGAGCGGCGCGCTCCCGCGCCGGTCGGGACCCCCGTGAGTCCGGCCGCGGTCCCCGCGGACTCGATCGCGCGGGGACTCCCGCGATCGTCTCACGGAGCGGCTGAACGGGGAGATGCCGAGATAAACAGCATCTCCCCGTTCTGCCTAGCAACTAGTGACGCCGATCTCTGCTCCCTGTGATTGGAGCAGAGATCAGCATTCACTAGCTGACAGCCACGCCCCCCCACAGTAAAAAAAACACCCCTAGGCATACTTAACCCCTACACTGCCACCTTGTGGTTAACCCCTAAACTGTCAGTGTCATTTATACAGAAATCAATGCATTTAAATGCATTAATTGCTGTAAAAATGACAATGGTCCCAAAAATGTGTCAAAAATGTCCGATGTGTCCGCCATAATGTCGCAGTCACAAAAAAAAATCGCAGATCTCCGCCATTAATAATAAAAAAAAAAATTATTAATAAAAATGCTATAAACCGACCACGGGAACTTTTCAAACTAGTCGCCCAGACTATGAACCCCACCTGCCTTGAGCCCCTAGGAAACGAAACTCAAGAATACTGCAACAAATTATCAGATTTTTTCATCAACAAAATAGACAACATTCAGAAAATAATTCAACAAAAAAAAACAACAACCAGCTCTACTCAACTCAACCCAGGTAAGGAATTTTACATCCACACCGCACAAGCACCACATTTTTCACTTACCCCGATCACAACGGATGAAACCAAAAATGTCATCAAGAGCCTCCGAGACAGCACCTCGCCAAACGACATCATCCCCACAAAACTCTTGAAAGAATGCTCCGACATTCTGGCCCCCGCTATCACACACCTAGTAAATCAGTCGTTCAAAGAAGGATTGGTTCCGAATTCCCTCAAGCAAGGCATCATCAAACCATTACTAAAGAAACCCAACCTCGACCCCAAGGATCCGAACAATCGCAGACCGGTAACAAGCCTGAACACCATTTCCAAGATCATGGAGAAAGCAGTAGTACAACAGCTTCAACTTCATCTGGACACACACAAGCTCCTAGACCCACTACAATCGGGCTTCCGCCCAGGCCATGGCACAGAAACGGCACTTCTGAAAATATGGGATGACGCCCTAGAAGCAGCGGATGAGGGAGAATCGTGTCTTCTGGTATTGCTGGATCTCAGTGCGGCGTTCGACACAGTGGACCACAACATGCTTCTCAGCCGCCTCAAGGAAGTGGCAGGAGTTACAGATGGAGATCTGCCATGGTTCGCTTCCTTCTTAGGAAACCGGTCACAAACAGTGAAACTAGGAGCCTTCACTTCGGAAACTCGGGCAATCACTTATGGAGTCCCTCAAGGATCACCATTGTCACCAGTACTGTTCAACATTTACATCCGACCACTCTTCAAAATTATTAGCAAATTGGATCTGTGCTTCCACTCATACGCGGACGACACTCAACTGTACTTCCGGATCACCGGACAAAAAGACCAATACCAGGAACTAGGAAAATGTCTCACATTGATAGATGACTGGATGACCACTAGCTCCCTCAAACTAAATGGATCTAAAACAGAACTACTGCTCCTCGACGCAAACTCAAGGAAAAAGACGAAGACCCCTTGGACACCACCAACCATCTTGGACAGACCATCCTTCCAAGCAACAAAGCCAAAAGCCTCGGAGTAATCTTTGATTCAGAGATGACAATGGAGGCACAAATAGGATCCGTAATCAGCGGATCCCACCATCTCCTTCGCATGCTACGCAGACTCATCCCCTTCATCCCGGAAAAGGAAAAAGCGGTAGTAGTAGGAACGATCATCAATTCACGGCTCGACTACGCAAACTCACTCTACATAGGATTACCGGATTACCAGATTGCGCGCCTTCAAATTGTCCAAAACACAGCAGCAAGAATAGTCACCGGAAAGAAACCCTGGGAATCCATCTCCCCATCCCTAAGGATGCTCCATTGGCTCAAGGTAAAAGACAGGATCACATTCAAGACCCTCTGCCTCACCCACAAATGTACACAAGGAAATGCGCCTCAATACCTTTGTGAGAAAATAGAAAAATACATACCGAATCGCAGACTTCGATCAACAAACCAAAATCGCCTTCTCATCCCCAAAGCCCGCTACAAATCGAAGGGAGAACGAAGATTCGCAGTACAGGGACCCCGGCTATGGAATGCTCTACCAAACAACATCCGCATGGAAGAAAACCATCAGGCCTTCAGGAAAAAACTCAAGACCCACCTCTTCTAATACATGGCATCCCAACATGAGCAGTCAAGCGCCTCGAGGCGATTCAGTTCGCAGTTGCAGCGCTATACAAATCATTCATTCATTCATTCATTCATTCATAAAACTATCCCCTATCTTGTAAACGCTATAACTTCTGCGCAAACCGATCAATAATCGCTTATTGCGATTTTTTTTACCAAAAATATGTAGAAGAATACGTATCGGCCTAAACTGAGGAAAAAAAATGTTTTTTTTATATATTTTTGGGGGATATTTATTATAGCAAAAAATAAAAAATAATGCATTTTTTTCAAAATTGTCGCTCTATTTTTGTTTATAGCGCAAAAAATAAAAACCGCAGGGGCGATCAAATACCACCAAAAGAAAGCTCTATTTGTGGGAAAAAAAGGACGTCAATTTTGTTTGGGAGCCACGTCGCACGACCGCGCAATTGTCAGTTAAAGCGACGCAGTGCCGAA